>JARHVA010002052.1:1137500-1150000 GCA_037957365.1 Torreya grandis
AATAACTCAAAACTTGTAGAAACTATAGTATTAGGTTTATTTATATAAGTGACATTATGGAATGATTGGATGGTGAGGATCCTAAGAGAGTCTAAAATATTTCCAAATGATTTTCAATGATAATTTACCACTTTTGGACTCATCTCCCTTCATATATTTTCCATTAAGTTCTTGATAGGGGTTTAGGAGGGTTTTAAATCTTTTAGATTCTTTATGATGATTCATAAAATTTAGATGCTTAAACCCTGAACTAATTCCATAAATTTTAATTTAAAGGCCCCCCTAGACATACCTATATTATTTATGTCCCATTCAACTCATTCATACATATGCGAGTAGAATAAAATGGCTTCTCAAGCTCTTACGTGCATTCTAGATAGGCTTGAGATAGAATTAGCCCAAAAATGGCCAATTTGAGTTATCTCATACAAGCCAATGATTCAAATAAAACTTTAAATATCCATTTAATTCTCTAAAAATACTCATGAGGATCATGTACTCCTATTAATGAAGTTAGGCACCTTGATGGTTTAGGTCTAGTTCTAGGCCTAATAGGCATAGACTGGGCTTATGAGCATGTGGTCACTTTTGAGTGTTAATAGTGAATTTAGGTCCTCATTTAAACTTATTAATCTTTAATCCAACCCTATACATCCTCTCATAGTCATTAAATACTATTTCATTTCATCTTTCTACCATTCATATACTAGGTCTATAGTTGTATTACTTATGGAGTGCCTCTGCTTTGAGATAAAATAGAGGACACTTACCCTATGAATTTGACTCAAATGAGATCATGGAGGTATTTATTAGGTCATTAATAAAATATTTATAAATTTTAAAATCTTATTTATACTTATATAGGTCTCAAACATCTCAAAATATTAATATTAGCTTTTATGTATGTGATTGTATGTAGGATTCTGACTGACTGTAGGTTGAGGTTAGATACCAATTTAATTCAATAATTTCTCTATTTCTCATACCTCTAAGAATCACATGAAAATGTGATATTTTAACTATGAAAGTGATCTCAATGTAATAATATTCAACCTATACTTTTTTTTCATTACAAATATGTGATCTCCATTGGCTAGTCTAATTTGTAGTATGTCAAACTATAGATGTCAATTTAGGGGAATCAAAGGATTCTTGTAGGTAGTGATTGGGTCAAATCACTATAAATCACAAATTTTGATCTCTCCTTATATCACTAATACCATCCCATATATGAATTCATCCATTCTTTCCTTGAGACTATACTTGTATTATTTTCCATCAATACACTATATATCATTGTTACATTGCAATGTTCTGGACTCTTTTGGCTTACAATCACTATAGCTCTCTGAGTATCTCTAGTGAAAACCTGAATGAGTTAGAAACCACTTTATCTTTTTCTCTCTTAACCAAATGATCTCCTTTTTGGGTCTAGACTGGAAGAGTGAAGTGATTAAACTTATCAGACCTCAAAAATATCCACCAATAGATGACATTATGTGGGGCAGAGAACATTTTTTGGAGAAACTAAGGTAAGTATTCTCTTTTGAAACTTTCTAGCTCTGTGAACATGGATTTAGGTTTGACTATATGTAATGGACTTACCACTCTACAATGACCTTCTCTATGCTCTCAGACCTAATTTAAGTTTTTAATTATATCCAAACATTTCCAAAGCCCTTTCAACACTACTCTCCCTCTTTGTGTATTGGCTTAAGACCACTATTTGAGGCTACCTGCATGAGTCATTAGATATAGGATTGTGTACAAGTGTAGAACCTCATCATCATACTAGTAAAATTTATCTATATTTATGGGATTTATTTGAGATCTCAGTTAGGTTCAAAACCTTCAAACACCACTATGCTTCCCTTTTTCAGCTTGACATTAGAGTGTCCTCAGATAAGCCTGTAGATGGCCCTTTTAGGGATACTTGACTATATCAAGTTTTTTATACCCTTACCTCCCATCAATTATCCTCTTGAAATAAACCTTCAATAAATAAACTAATCATCATGATTTTAGGATTTAAACATAGGTGTTTTAGCCTTAACCTGGAGCCATTCATAGGAGGATAGAGGTCTATAATTCTCATACACTATCTATAGATCATGATAATGTTAGCTTCTAATAAAATGAGATATTTATGCTTGTATTTTCACATAAACACATTAAAAATAGTTTTAAATCATCATGAAATGAATGAACATGATTTGCCAACCTACACACATCACTTGTCTCACACAGTTCAATGTAAATAGATGAGAAAATTGAATCCATTGGGGATGGATAAGCAATTTGGAGTCACTAAAAATCTTAGTGATTGTTGATACAATATGGACTATAAAAATTGAAACTATGACCATGAATTTAAAGATCATAAGAATTACTAACATTCCCCAAGTTCACTCAACCCAACTCTTCTTCTCTAGTCAATACTAATTGAAATCCATTACCTACAACATGTCAGATTCAAACTATTCTTATGAAATTTTATGACATGTGGGACATTAGTTAGCTTCTTGACACACTTGTATTTTGGTTATAAGCTATACATTTAATAAAAATGACCCAAAAGGAGGCCTAAAATGACATTTAGATAGATGAAAAATGTGACAAAATTAGAACATAATATGTGACCTTAAAAATATGAATAGAACTCATTAATGACCATGTGACTAATTCAAATCTAGGAGACCTTATGACAAGTTTTAATATGTAAGGTGGTTTGACCAAATTTAGTCAGCACATATAATGTGTGTAAATCAAGTATAATAGTGACCTAACTTGTAAATTATAAAATTAGGCTCTTAGGCTACTCTTTTTGTACTTTAGACCTATATATGTGTTGTACCTCTGATTGGTATGTAAATATGGAATATTTTATTAATATGAATGCTTGATAGAGTGATTTTGATAAATTACCTTGGTTTGTTTGGTCTTTTATAAGTGAGAAATGAATGGGGGTTGATATTGTATTTATATCCATCCCTTTGTAATAATAACTTGCATTAAATCACTTAGGCAAACCATTAGGATATATTTCATTTGAAATTTCAATGAATTTAGTAAACTAGACACTTACATTAGGATAGGATAACAGTGTTGATGTTATTATATGACCTAGACATTAGTGTCTAGGGAGGAGAGTAGGTAAAAGTTCATAAATTATAGATATGTAATATAAGTACATTTTAAGAATTAAGGTCAAGATATAAGACCTGGCTCCTGAATATAAGAATGGTTAGACTAAGAGATATAGGTTAAGGGGAAAATGGATAGAGCATATACGAGACTTGTGAAAGTGAGAAAGGTGTAGAACTGAGAGAAATAGCCAAGGTCTAAGATTTCAAGGTGTTCAATATTAAGGTTATATATAATCATAAAATATCATATACATTCCCCACTTTCAATCTAGTAATGAAATTTCTAGTTTAAAGGAAAGGAATGCATACCAAGGTGTGTATGGACACCTTATCTTTTTGTGTGCCTAAATTGAGTGATTTTCTGGTGAATACCCTGAAACCAAGATCATGTTACAATATAAAATAATTAAATATAATATAGTTATAATTTACTTGAAATATATTAAAATTGAAAGAGCAAGGTTTAGGAGTACACCTGTGTGTCAATCTAATCACCTTGCCTATTGGCAAGTTGTTTTTAAAAATGTGTCATTTTAAGGATTTGAAAATTTATATTAGGATAAATATAGATAAATATTTAAATTGAATATATCTAAGGAGATAGATATATATTAGGAGAGAGAATGGAAGGCACATGCCCCCAATTTTGAAGCAAAAGTGAGATTCCACCTAGCAATTAAGATTAACTCGACAGGAAACCCAATGATACTTATAACTTGGTAAAGTTAGATGCCAAGTCCTACCTCGAAACATGGAAAGTTTGAGTGATTTTATCACCTCAATCATATAAAAATGTGAACCAACTATTATAGTATATTGGGTCAATAAATATCTATAAAATTTTGTAGGGTACTAGTATGAAAAAAGGTACGTGATATGGTAATAGTCCATAAAAGAGTTATGGAATCTAAAATTGATTTGGATTTTGTAATATTATGCACATGTTTCATACAATATGTACCTTATATATGTCTTATGTTCAAAATGTGTATAATAATAGTACCAATGTATAGAATTCTACCACAACTATGAATTTGAATTATATAACTACATGATTTTGTCAATTCTTATAACTATGTAAGTGTGGAGGACATGCTTCCAAATTATTCCCCTACTATATATAGATAAATATGAAAAATGATATAAGTACCAATGTGGAGGACATGTTTCCAAAACATTCCCCCACTGTAAAATAGATTTGTTGAATACTGAAAGATGTGGAGAACATGTTTCCAAAGCATGCCCCCACTAAATTTGAGAACTGTGAATGTGTGGAATACATGCCCATATGGCATGCACCCACTATAATATGGAAAGTATGAATGTGTGGAATCCATGTACATATGACATGCCCCAAATCAGTATGAAAACTATTCCAAGTACAAAGAACATGTATGTATGACATGCCCCCACAAACATCACCCTATTTAGTTGAGGTAAAGATAGAAACTATTAATTATGTCACCTTAAAATGATAAGGCAAATATATACTTTGTTGATGTAATGATGTAGAATATATGAGGAAATATTTATAGGTAAAGGTATCATTGAAGCACATACAACCAATGTGATCACATGTAGGCCTAGTATTCATGATAAAGATCATGGCAACATATAGATAGTAACAATATACGTTTAAAAATAAAACAAACACACACCCAAGAGCTCTCAAAATCAAGTCAAAAGGTAATGGTATAAGGAGACTAAAAATAAGGGGCATGCTTAAATATTTCAAAATCTAAGGGGATATGGCTCAGTCAAATGTCCAAAAAAGTAAGAATGACATATTCAAATGTCCATACAATAAATAAAGGCATATTGAAATGTCCATGAAAGTATACATAATCATTGGTGGTGTAATAAAAATAGCATACTCAAATGCTCCAAAAAAGAATGATATATTCAAATGTCCATACAATAAATAAAGGCATATTCAAATGTCTATGAAAGTATACATAAGCATTGGTGGTGTAATAAAAATAGCATACTCAAATGCTCCAAAAAGGAATACAAGACACTCAAGGAAGTGCATAAATTAAAGCATAAGAAACCAACATAAACATGTCATAGTATCCCAAGGATCCAATGTGTTAGGAAAATATGTCAAGTTTATAGCATATTAAGTACCCTGTGTAAGATATAATCATTAAAAATAGGCATGTGTTAGTACATATGTAATATCAAATATGATAACATATAATGATCATCGAATTATATAACCTTTGTGTATCAATATCAAAGAAGTAGATGCCCCCAATATCCATATGACATGAGTAGAAAGAAGGTGCAACATATACAATATGAATGTATCATGTGTCCATGTATACCTATATCACACTCGATTACAAGTTTGACACATATGTGTATGTAGGAATAACTAAGTATGCCATCCATCAATATGGAATTAACATATTGATGCCAAGGAGCCAATATAACATGCAAGTGTTGAAAGTGTTTTTGGAGTTTTGAATGTGTCTTTTGCTTTAATAAGAAAGATCATCATATGATGACATCTAGTGGATGGACATATATCTCCAGTTGTGAACCTTACAACCTTAAGTTAGATATTTTACATTGTTTGCATCATGATTGGATAGGTTATAAAGGGACATAACATGTTCCTGATATCAATAAAAATTTCACACTTGAGGAGGTTTTTCAAGTATCCTCACTTAAGTGATAGAATGGAGACACCTCTAGGCCATGATTGGTCTAATCAATGAGGTTAATCTCTAGATAGGTCTAGGTCCCTTGATGTTATCACCTTAAACTACAAGTAGACCTATTTCTTGCAAGAGAAAAGGGTAAGATAAAATGAAAGTAAAATAATATACAGAGGTGATGCACCAAAATAACACCCTCAAATTGACCATCATGTACTAATAACATGAATTAGTCTTGAATATTATCACACTACTCAACAAGAACCTTCAAGCATAAGTAATTTAACATGGAGGTCATAAATAATGCATCGAATGGGAGGGTTAATCAAGTGGTGTAATAAAGACATTAATTATTGATTTTCACTTCCAAAATATGGATAAAAAACCTCAAAATCACCATGTGTCCTACAAGAAGACAATCCATTATCTATGAGGTAGGAGAGAGAAAATGAGAGAGTGAAATCACTACTACTAGCATCCATCAATAATCACATAAGTACACTAGTTTTAAGAATATGAGAAGGTAAGAATTAGATTCATTCATAATTAAAAGGCATAGTACAAGTGTTTAGTTTATTATGGGTTATTCATACTAAAAAAAAGGATCCATTACAATCTATGCAAGGCCACATATATAGGAAAAATGAAGGAGAGAGAGAGAAGAGAGGCATATGGGTAACTCCAAAGGAAAGTGTCACTCCATCCAAGTTAGTTATAGTCTAAGAGGAGAGTGTATGATCAGTTTTATACATATCCTTGGCATGTTTTGGTTTCTTGATGATGATATTATAGAGGAAATGCATAGAAGAGACTCTTCAACTCCCTAGATGACTCATCAACCTCATTTAAAACTTCATATTCTTGGCCAAATAGGAGTTACAAGCTTGCATTTGACACTTAGCATTCTTTATCAAGATTTTTTGATCTCTCCAATGCCATCCTAAGCCAAATCCATGTTATTTTCATCTTGTAATAGAATTATAATTGATTTTCACACTCGTTCATGCTGCCAATAACCTACAATTCACTCCCTTGGTGCAAGATGGATTACCCATAGTTCCTTAGACCTAGTTAGCCACTTTAAAACTATATTGTCATTATGAAAACATATAAAATTAATTTTGAAGTACCAAAATACCTATTTATTCCTTGAATAACAATCTTCAAATGGTTATAAAAAATTATAGGCCATAAAACCCTGCAAACTAGCTCCAACAGGCATTTTTAGGCAAAATATACATACATATCCTCCCACATGTGTGAGTTAGTGACTCATTCAGGTGATATTATATGTTTATAAGTAATTAAAGTAATTTTTAGGCAATTTAAGGAAATTTTAAGCCATTATAAATACCTATACCTCCATTAATCTCCTAAAAGGGTTTAGAGAGGGTTTTAAAAAGGCTTATGATCTTAACAATGATTCATAATGATGAGGAGCCTAATCCATAAATTAATGCCACAAGTTTTTATCACATATGGGTATATTTCCATGGATAATAGTTTCATTTTCCATACAAACTATCCTATAATATCTAAGTAAAACACTGAGGTCTCTTGAGCTTTTCACTATGCAAAAGAAGGTTTTCGACTACTCCTTTTTAAGGATTGTTCATAGCATGTAGGACCTTAATAAATAAATAAATGAAATGAAAAAGAAGTGGTATGCCTAAAAAAACTCATAAAATATCCATTTTCCACTATGCATCTTTTCCATGAAGTTCTAATCCCTTCAGGACTGCCTTTTGGGTTTGTAAAACTATGTGCAAGATTAAGAGAGAGGATTTTTGGACCAAAACCGATCAAAGTACAATTTGTGATTATAAGATCCTCCAAATAGGTTTGAAATATTTTATATCATGGTTTTAAATGATATCCAATATTTATTGACCTTTCAAAGGTATGGAAACTTGATTTTCATAATTTGAGAGTTTATACATCATTAGGCCAATTTGGCCCTAATAGCCTTGTTTGAGGTTTATCTTAGTCTATTCAAGGATCCAGTTATTTATAAAAAATTAATAATTATCCATAACCTTATAAAAAATTATAAACCCAAATTTAAATTCAATATTTCATATTTTTATCACACATTTGAAGATAGACCTAAAAATTCCCCATTGGGCATGCAATTGTACAGTCTAGGTTTCTTGAATATTAAGGTTTGAAACTATTTATTCAATTATTTTTAAGTATCCCCAAGGGAATATACCTTATATTTATCTAAAATTTAAATCTCTAACCCTAAAATAACTTTAAACTTATAGGTTTATTCTTATTCATACAATCAGACCTAAAGGTGATAGTTTAGGCTTTTAGGCCTAATTAAGCTTTCTCACCTTTACACCTTTAGTCGTCTTGAAAATTTGTGAGGAAAATTTTATTGATTGGAAATAATGTTTATACATATATATTTTCATGTTCATGTATTACATATATCCTTTTTTCCTTAAACTTCATCATCCAATATAAGGTCCATTGTATTCTCTTGAAAATGGAGACCTACAGGGCTGTAAATGTGTAGGTATGTATTTCATCATTATAAACTCATTAAAATGAAATATTTAGTTATTATAAATCTAAAATAAAATATATACATCAATTAATATTAGTATTCATGAGACTTTAGACCTTCATACTTCATATGCAAGGTAGGAGTTGTCTTTTTGGTTCATTCTTATATAAGTATACTTTTACATAGTCTTCTAACTTGAGGTCATTATGTGTCTAATTTTGGGTGGTTGGTGTTGAAGTGACCAATATGTTTGGATTTATTGGATTCATAGTGAAATATTTAAATCTATATGAACCAATTCCATCATTTGTTTTTGTAGTCTCACAACTAAAGCCATGTTGACCTTGAGACATGCAGGTTATTCATAGTCCTATGATATGCATGAGAACTTGATCTCTCTTTGAATTTTATATTTTAAAATTGATTTTATGAGGTTTTAATGGGTTATAAAAACTCAACCACATAATAACATATACTTATCACACCTTTAATTCTATACAATATTCTTAAATTACTAGGACTCTGCTTATACATTGATCAATGATGAACACTTGTGAAAAACTGCAAGTTGCCATCATGTTGAGAATATTTATGGTGTATGTATGTATGAATATTTTTTTAATATAATTAATTATGTGTTTAAAATTTTTAATAACTTCACCAACACACTCTCACCTATTGGAGACCCATAAACATCAAGAACTTCATTATCTTCAACCTACAAACTACTTCAAAATGAAGATTTATTATCTCCTTGAGATCAAACATGCCAATTGGACATTTTAAAAACATATTTAATGGATTTAAATATATCATAAATCCTTTAAAATTTAATTCATGCTTCCAATTATCTTCAAAATGCAATTTCAAGGAGAAAATTGAACTAGTGGGCTTTTTGTAGGGTTTTAGACCACCCTACTTTCTTAGCATTTGTTCATAGAGCCTAATCCATGTAAATACATACTAATGTATGTAAATTAAATTTAATTAGTGTCCCCATCCTTTTCCAATATATTTTGACTTGACCTTCCATCTCTTTTCCTTACAAGCATCTAAAAATGGTCATTGTGAGCTTGCCAAGAGCGTGATGGGAGAATGAAAGTGTTTTCTTCCTTAGTAGGACATGTGAAAGATTATTTAGCATTAATTAAATTATTTAAGATTAATAGACACATTTTTAATCATTACCATCTTAAAATGGGCCCTCCAAATTAGTAAAAGTGATTGAACTACCCTTTTTGGCATTGAAACTGCAATAACTGACCATTTTTTTGATATAACGCTATCATATTATGAAATTCTTGCCAAATTCACGTTATAAAATTTCTCAAAAGTCATTTTAAACTGTATTAATATGTTTTTTCTACCTTTTGGGGTTTTAAAATGTTCTTTGATAAGTTTACACATGTTAGTGGCATATAAAAAAGCTTCAAAATTGCTCATTAGCCTTAGATATAGCATGAAACCTATAAGACATAAAAGGAACATCTAAGACATATTAATAACTAAGAAAATATCCCATTTTATATTTGCAATAGTTAATTGTGAAAGAAAAGACACTATAAGGCTTAAACCCTCAACAAACATCTTTACCTTAAATTTTCTAAAAGAACCTTAATATATGTTAAGCACAAAAGGGAGATCATCCTAAATTGTTATTTGAATACAATATATGTCTATCAACAAAGTTAAACTGAGATAAATATAAATTTTTGATGATACTCACCTATTGTAGCCAAAATTTCACTGACATCTTTGGTGACCTCCTGAGATTGCATGCCCACTATGCTCATTAGACTGTTTCCCTAGTCTAACCATTGGGCATAGGGTGATCTCTCACTCAATATCAAACCTAATTTGGCATTTATACTTGAATAAAATTTCCTTGAAACAATTTATACAACTACTACCTTCATCAAGACAACAAAAAAGGAAGCAAACACATCAGATTAAGACACACACACACACACGCGCACACGCACACACACACACACACACACACACACACACACACACACACACACACACACACACACACACACACACACACACACACACACACACACACACACACACACACACACACACACACACACACACACACACACACACACACACACACACACACACACACACACACACACCTGTGCTATAAAGCAATTAGGTAAAACAAAACATAAGAACACTACTAAAAATAACTAACCTAAACATATCTTCCTCCTTTATGATTAAATGGAAAGATATTTAAATCACCATGATCCCATGAAGTCATATTTTCATATGTTGAATGAAGTCTAATTAGGTGTTATTTATGGAATGAGAGATTCCACCTACATTCTAATATGTTGGAATACTCATGGTCCCTTTGAATAGGAACCAGACCTTCTTGCTTCATTCCCTTATCTATGGATTGACTATGTGAGTAGATAAAAAAGTCATACTTTTCCAAGCTTGGATGATTGGCACAAGTAATACTATCCTTTCCTCATTAATAAACTATTCTTGATTGGCTATGCCTACTTGAAGAGAGTTATTGTGTCTTGAAACTTCTTCAAGTTATTCAAACCCCTCTGAGGTCTAAAACCTATTCCCACTTTTCAAAATGGTCTTTTTGAGGAATACTCTTATGTTAATTATTAGTATCAAACATGTTTCCAATGAAGACATATTCATATTATGGCCCAAGACTCGCCTCATGTTGCTCCTTAATGTTTGAATTCACCTCAAAGATGATCACATCTTGGATCATAGGGGAAACATCAAATTTGGATACTAGAGGTCCCTTTAAATGGTGTATCTTGTCTTGAATAACTTCTTGGTAACTCCCACATTGATATTCAAGGTAAATAATAGATTCATAAACATCTTCATCTTTCCCAATAAGAGATATAGGCCCTTAAAAAGCCTAAAACTCACTATAAATATTCAAAGACTATTACCACATGTCATCTTAAAACTCTTCATGTGTACTTGAGAAGGCATCTTTCATATGATTGTCTTCTTGATGATGTGTCTCCATCACCTTTGTATCTTTTATGATGTGATCATGAACTTCATGATGATTGTTTGGGAGAACTACAACCTTAGTTATAATTGTACTTTTCTCTTCAAAGGTGATTAATTCATGTTCATTAGAGGCCAATACAATCCCACTAAAGTTTTCATCTTATATACTTAGGGGTATTTTAACATAAATATTAGCTACAACTTCTTCATGGAGAGTTTCTATGAAAGCATTTCTTTTAGATCCCTCCTTTGTTAACTTAACCAATTCTTCCTTGCAACAAGAAGGAAGGCCAACACTTTAAATCAAAGGAGAGAGATCAAAATAAACTTTTCCCTCTTCTATGCTACTTGAGGCATCTTGGAAGGTATCTAAATGTATCTCAATTTCATCTATATGCTCTAATTTATCAATAGGATCTAAGAACTATTATTATTTATCATACATGGTCTCAATGATATGACTAGATGGTTATGCTACTACTGTAACCACCACAATTGAGTTATTTTCAACTTCAAGAATGTTATCTCCCTCAAATTTTTCTACCACATGATGAATATCACCTTTTCCTTCATTACCAAAGATTAATTTTTTCTTTTCCTCACCAAGGGGAGTGCTAATGTCGAGTTCTTCTTCATGTTCACTTGAAGAGTCATATTCATAGCCTTTATATTTCTCACTTATAGCTTTAATTTGACCTTTATTAGTCTCCAAAAGAAAAATTTATACTTTAATAATGGGTTGTTCAACATCACAAACCAACTTTGGGATCTCATGATCAATGATATTATCCTTATTATCTCTCCATTCACTAATGAATCCCTCACACATTTATATGCTTTGATCTTTAGATTTCTCAACATGGACCTCCTTCTTCATTTGAAAGCTCTCTTGAATTGAATTCCATGATGGGAATCTTTTATGTTCTTAAGGAGGGAAGGGTGAGGTGTGAATAGGTTCATGAATTTTTATGGAAATTGGGACTTCTCTCTTGTTTTTGATGCCCTCTTGGATAGACTTACATTATGGTAATGTTTAGTGTTCTTGAGGAGAAATGGAGGATGCTTGAAAAGGTAAAATTTCTTTTTTGGCCTCAACTTATTGATTTAGGCATAACTCATCTTTCTTTCCCCATAAATTTACTAATTGATTTTAACTTTGGGTCTTGGATT
>JARHVA010002052.1:1155000-1227500 GCA_037957365.1 Torreya grandis
AAAATTGAGCTAGTGGAGTTTTTGTAGGGTTTTAGACCGCCCTACCTTCTTACCATTTGTTCATAAATAATTACCATGTAAATAAAAAATAATTCATGTAAATTCAAGGTGATTATGTATCTTATAATTTTCTAATATATTTTAACCTAACCTTCTCTCTCCTATCTATAATAAACATCTAAAAATGGTCATTGTAAGCTTTCTAAGAGCGTAATGGGAGAATAGAAGTGTTTTATACCTTTTTTGGACATGTGTAAGTTATTTAGTGTGTATTTGACATGGGTATTATGAAGAGACACATTTTTAAATCATTCCCACCTGAAAATGAGCCCTTCAAATCCATACAAGTGATTGAACCACCCTCTTTTGGTGTTGACATTATAATAACTGACCATTTTTATGATATGATGCTATAATATTATGAAATGCCTACCAAATTCAAGTTGTAAACCTTATAATAAGTAATTTTCAAGTTTATTACTAACTTATTTTGAGATTTTAGGGTTTTAAAATGGTCTTTGATAAGTTTACACATGTTAGTGGCATATAGATAAGGTTCAAAATGGCTCATTAGCCTTGGATATATTAGGAAACATATAAGACATCAAGGTACCCTATAATACATGTTAATAACTCAAAAAATTTCCCATTTTATATTGAAAATAATGAATTGGGCATGGAAAAACACTAGAAGGCTTAAACACTCAACAAACATCTTTACCTTAACTTTTCCAAAAGAATCTTAAACTATGCTAAACACAAAAGGGATATCATCCTAAATGGATATTTGAAGACCCTATATTTATATCAACAAAGTTAAAATGATATAAATACCACATTTTTTATGAGACTCACCTATGGTAGCCAAAATTTGGCTAACAATTTCTCCTCACATTTTGCATGTGTAGTATAAGATGTAATGTTATCATTTGAAATATGTATTGATTTATCTTTATGGTTAAAATAAATACCTTGATTATTTGGATTAGTTTTTTATTCCATTATTGCTATCATTTTTCCATTTTTCCATTCTTGTTATTTAATTATATATGACTATGCTCTTCTCGTTCATACTTTCCCCATGTATTTATTAGGACTAGCCCTAGATTAATATAGTGCTCTCACCAAGCACTCCATATTTTATTTTTCTTAAATTGACCAAGTATTTTTATATCATTTCTCAGTAAAAATATCTAAAAAGGTCTCTATTACCAACCTCTACTCCATTAGGTAATTTAATGATGAATCAATTGCCAACTTAATATCTAGATGGAGAGGTCTCATCAACTAACTTTGTTTCTCCTTACACTAACTTAAATTGATTGAACTATTCTCTTGAGGCTCTGCCATACATATTTCCCCTACTCTTCATGTTCAAAATTTATTAACTTTTGATGAGGCTTTCATCATGGCATGAAAATTATAAATCTAAGCCATTGATGAGGGGAAATTGAAACTGTGGAACAAAACTTGTAGATTTAAATCTAATGACCCTTCCTCCACTAAAACCACCAATAAACCTAACCATCCCAATAACAAATCAAATATATCCACCAATTTGGTTATACTTTAAACCACTCCACCACCAACTATCAACCAACCCAACCCAAACAATTCTTCTAACTCTTCCAACCAACCAAACCAAAACCAAAACCAGGTTGTGCCAAAATAATATACTCCAATAGGGGATTTTTATGCTTATTTTTTAGATAAAATACTCAAAAAAAACATCATAAAACTTTTTCCAATAAAAATTCCCCAAAAATTTGATTCTTCTCATCCTACACCTATTTGGTACAATGAGAATGATCTTTGTGATTTCCACCACATCACTGGACATGATGTTAGTAGGTGAAATACCTTTAAGACTATTGTCTAAAACATGATTGATAATAGATAAATTTTATTAGATAATCCCAATGCACCTCCAAATCAGTCCCTTGATATCTTTTGTAAACCTTTTCCCAACCATGCCCCTTCCACCAACTATGAGGATAATAAACCAGAATCATCTCATGCTCATGAGGCCCATATGGTTAATGTCATTATTAGTGAACCTATTATTGAGGATACCATTACCTAATCTACCCCTTCCTCCATTATAATTATTAAAGTGGTCAATTCACCTTATATTCCTTTAGGCACTCAAATAGAGGAGGCAACAACCCCACTTTCTTTATTTGTTGAAACCATGGACCTATCCATAGATCCACTGATATAAATACCAAAGGAGATGACCATTACTTCAACCACCTCTTCACCCACTCCACCCATTGAAGTGGTTAAATTACCTACCATTCCTTTGGACATCAAAGGAAATAACCATCTCCATCCCTTCACTTGAGGCCATCACACATTCCTTACCTATAATAGAACCAACCTTTCACTCTTTAGGAACCATCCTAAAAGAAGAGATCATATTACCTACACCTTCCATAGAGGAATAATCCTCCCAAACCTTAGAACCTTCCATCAAGAACATAGGTGAATAACCCATCCCCTCACCCCCACCTATGGGCTTAACTTTTGAAACCGATGACTAAGGAATTAAACCCATTTACAAGCCTTTTTCTAGATTGGTCCAAAATATAGAGTTTATTTCTCAACCTAATCTAGATAGAGCCACTTTTTTGAATTGTAATGGCCTCCCTTACCAAAAAAAATAAGAATATTCAAACTCACCTGCATCCACCATCACACACATCATTACCTCAATACCTTCACCAAATACTTCTTCCTCCAAAACCATAGGAAAACCATCTAGCCCACCTCCACCTAAAATTGCCAAATCACCTTACGCCTCTTTAACCACACCCACCAAGAATCTAGGAATACTTGATACACCTATCCTATCTCACCCATCTTTGAATTTGAAATTAAACCCTTCTATTCCACCAAATAAGACCTCAACCAAACCAGTTAAGAAGGTGGAACCACCTAAACTCCCACCTAAAACTAGACCCATACCACCTCATTCACATTTACCTTCCATATTAGGATCCCATACCTCTACTATCCCCATTACGCATTGCTCATAGAGTAAACCTTCTCCTTTTACTCTACCCACACCTACCTAAAAAAAAAACAAAATCCCCATCATTATTAATTAACCTAGCTACCTCTACCTTCCCACCTATCACTAAACCTTCACTCTCCACCTCTAAATCTTCCACCTCTAAACCAACCTTAACAAAAAATTCCCAACTAAAACCACCTACCAAAACCATTCTACCACTTCCAATTTATGTAACGAAGCCTACTCCTAAGCAATCTCCCACTCCTAAAATCAAAAATGTAACACCCTTACTACCTTTAATCAAATTCTATTTGACCATTCTACAAAGGTTGTTACAAACCTTCTCCTTAACCTTACCACTGATCAAACCTTTTGACCCTTCATATCTTAAACCATCATGGTTCAATGACAATTTGATTTGCTCATACCATAGGACCCTTGGACATGATATATAGAACTACAAAGCTCTCTAAACACTTGTCCATATCTTATGGGATGAAGATGATCTATTATTGATAAAACTCCCTTGAGCCCATTACCAACCCAACCACCAACTCAACCCATTCAAAACTTACCTACTCCTCTACTCTCATTTATAATTTAGGAAAAACTAAAGCAATTACCTAGCCCAACACCTCCCTTAATCTGCACTATCCATATGGTTACCCGATCTAGGGCCCAAAAAAAGGATAAGGGAAAAGAAAAAGTGTCAATAACATGGACTTGCCATTCTACCCCTCAACCTTATAACCAAAACCAATCACCCTAACCTCTACCTTTACCTTTTCTAAAACCCAAAATATCCATTTTAGGTGCATCTCCTTCCAACCCTTCTAAAACCATCTAGTGAGTAGTGTTATAACAACTTCACCAAACACTGGTGAAGATGAGCCTTTATTAACTAATCAACACTTTGACCCATCACCACCAAGCATTGATAGAGGCCTTGAAATCTATATAGGTTCAACCAAAAGATCCTCATCCTATTGCATCCTTTGTCAGATCCCTACAACTTTTTACCTTCGTTACCATATAGGATTTGGAAATACCTTATGTCCATTATGAAGATATCAATCCTCCCTTCTTTATTATGGCATACATCAATCAAAATCATATCAAGAGGGTGATGATTTATGGTAGAGATAGTATAAACATTATCTCCTCCCATTCCTATGACCAACTTCAATTGCCCAAGAATATCATGTCAGAAACTATAATGGTCCTCCACTCTTTTAATGATAATATGGCTACTATCTTGGGGATAGTCATCCTCTATATCTGCTTAGGAACTCACACCATTACAAAATATTTTATGTTATATAGGTTGAGTTTCAATAAAATGTTTTACTTGGATTCCCTTGGATCTATGACGTGAGTTATGTCCCTTCTAGCTTACATTGATGTGTCAAATTTGAACATGAAGGTCAAGTTATTACCATAAGAGTTGACCCTAGTCATTTTACCTCATGAAACATGACATATGAACCCAAGAACATTCTTCTTCATCCTTCATCCATCTCACCACCAACCAAAAATAACCCCACCTCATCAACCAAAACCAACAACAACTTCATCCCTACCATTAATAAAGCTTCAACTAGCTAATTTATCCCTTCTTCCTAGATCCTCATAGAGAACCCCCTAGAACTCACATTCCAACATCTCTCACTAGAGGATTATTATCTTCTCACTTTGGATGCTTTTCCTACTCCTCAAGAGTATAATCACCTCACCCATGATCTTATTTATGACCCCAACATCATAACCATTATCCCTTTCAAGCCTCCCAACCATCAAACAACCTTAATTTATGGGAGACATGATCATCCACTTCTTGCTTCCATCCATACCTCCATCACTTGACCATTTATCTCTAACTTTTCCTATCTTGACAAATAGGCATTTGCCAAGATATATACCTCTATAGGTGTGCCTAGAATGGATTTGGCCTAGGTAGAAAGTGATTCTCCTATCATCAACACCATCCAACATTAGGATGATGATCACCTACCTCAGTGTGGGGGATTCCTCTATCCATAAATCCATTCCTCTTGAGAACCAAACCATGTTAAACAAATCAACCATCGATGTCTACTTGGGTACTCAAGATAATCCTCACAATATCCAGACTGGTAAATCTTTAGATTCCACGGAGAAAAAATATTACCTTCTTTCCTTTATGACCAAAAAATAGAATTTGATTGGTCTTATTAGGACATGCCTATTATTGACCCTTTTATAACCCTCTATAACATTGTCACCCATTTTGATGTTAATCCTATTTAGTAAAGCTTTTTAAGATATGCCCTCACATTACCCTTCTAGTCAAAGAAGATATTCAACACCTCTTATCTATCGACTTCATCCAACCCATTTATTATCCTCAATGGGATTGTAACATCATACCCATTATCAAACCCATAGGGGGACTTTGCATTTATATCAACTTTCATGACCTCAGCCTCATTTGCCTAAAGGATGACATTTCTTTGCCTAAGATTGACCAACTTGTTGATCTTACAACTGGACATAAGATATTATCTCTCATGGATGGTTTCTTGGGATATAATCAAATCTTGATTGCCCCCAAAGATCAACATAAAACTTCTTTCATCACCCCATAGGGAACCTTATACTATAGGGTCATGCCATTTGGTTTGAAGAACATTAGTGCAATGTACTAACATGCCATGACATACATATTCCATGATATAATCCATAAATTTATGGAGGAATATGTTGATAATTTATTTGGGAAATATAAACATTTCAATGATCAACTATCTATTCTCACCATCATATTTAAATGCCTAATCCATTTCCACATTAGACTCAACCACAAGAAATGTATTTTGGGGTGTTTTTTGGAAAGCTTCTTTGCTTTATCTTCTCCCTTTGAGGAATCAATGTAGACCCTACCAAATTTATATAAATTTTTGAGATGCCTCCTCTAAGCCACCTTAAGAAACTTTACAGTCTACAGGGGAAGCTCTAATACATCTAACACTTCATCTCTAAGTTATCTAATAGATGTCAACCTTTTCACCATATTCTCAAGAATGACCCATATTTTAAGTGGAACAAGGACTACTAAAAAGCATTTGATTTACTCAAATAATACCTTCTTTCACCACCCATTCTTACTCCACCTAAAGAGGACTAACCCTTCTACCTTTATATATCCACCACTAATCATTCCTTAGGTGCAATGCTCCCTCATCATGATGAAAAACATGAAGATCAATCTCTCTACTATATAAGTCAAACACTTATAGAGTATGAGACTTGGTATAACCATCCCAAGAAACTTTGTCTCACCTTAGTCTTTATGGATTCTAAACTTCATAATTACCTTCTTAATCACAAAACCTATGTCATCACTAACACTAACCCATATAAGTACATGCACTCTAAACCATACCAAAACCAACATATGGTTAAGTGGATCATGCTCTTAGCTAAGTTTAACCTTGAATTCCTCTAGTAGAAGATAATTAAAAGGAAAATAATTATTGACTAATTGGTTGAAGATCCTCTACTAGACAACCAACCACTTCCTCTTGCATTTTCTAATGATTCCATCATAACTCTTTCTCAAGAGGGCCCCACATACCAAATGACCATGTTCTTTGATGGCTCTAAATGTCATGGTGGGGATGATAGAATAATCCTCATTCCTTTTAATTGTGAATCTCTTCCTCTTTCATTTAAACTTGAATTTGAGTGCACCAACAATGTGGTTGATTATGAATCCCTTGTCATAGGTCTCCAAACTACTTTAGCCTTAGGAATCAAGACCATTTGTGTCTTTGGTGATTTTCAACTTGTGGTTAACTAGGTTAGTGGATCCTATCAATGTAATAATGATGTCTTTCAAAAGCACAAATAATCTATAGACTTACTCTTAGCATAATTCGATCATTACCTTATCTAGTCAGTTTCATGATCTACCAACAAGTTCATAGATACAATGGATTTTTGTGCTTCTAGAATTCAATCTAAAACTACCATTTATAAACTCTATGTTAACATCCACCATTTTATCACACCTTATTACATCCATTCCATCCTTCTTAATATTTGTAATGTAGAGCAATCTCAATCTAATAAATGTTATGAATAGACCTTCAACTACCTCAACCTCAACATCATTCCTCCCAACCTCTTTAGAAATGCTAAAGATACTTTATTTATAGTACCTTTCATTATACCATACTAGGGGGAGTCCTTTACAAATTTATCTTCAATAATCTCCTTCATTTTCTACATATTCATGAAACTTCCCATGCTATTAGGGAAATGCATGATGGAATTTTTGGGTGACACTTTAGTGGCCTAGATGTCATTAAACACATCCTTTGTCTTGTCTACTATTGGATCACCCTCAACTAGGACTGATATGATTACATTAAAAAGTGTGTTAAATTTCAACATCATGCTAATTTACAACATGCACATACCCATAGCTTACAAGTACCCAAAGACTATTGGCCCTTCTCACAATGGGGACTCAATCTCATTAGGTAAATCAACCCTCATTCTTCACAATGACACTAATCCATCATTGCCACAACCAAATATTTCACCAAGTGGGTGGAATCCATTCTTCTCATCTCAACTAAAGCCAATAATATTTTCAACTTCATCAATCACCGTATCATCTATAATTTTGGTGTTCCCCATAAGATCATCAATGATAATGGTAAATATTTCAAAAAATAGTAAAGTCTAAGGTTTTTATGGTGCATTTGGCATCAAGTTAAGATTTTCCTTGCCTTACCATCCATAATCAAATGGATAGGCAGAAGCCTCTAACAAAACCCTTAATAAAATGTTGACCAAAGTAGTTAGTGATTCAGGTCAGGATTAGCACTTTCACATTCCCTTCACTTTGTGGGCCTATCATAATAGAATTTGAACCTCTATAAGTGCTACCCCTTTCTCTCTAATCTTTAGAGTATAGGAATTATTGCCTCTCAAAGTCTAGATTCCCTCTCTTCACATATCTTTATAGGAGATCATTTATGAGAGTGAATATCATCAAGAACATCTAGAATGACTTGAGATACTTGATGAGCATCACCTAGAAGCACTTAACCATCTTCATGTCTACCAAGAATGAATCAAGCATGCCTATAACAAACACCTAAAATAATGATAATTCAATATCGAAGACCTCATCTTAAAGGAAAAGCAAATTGTAGTCAATATGAAGAAAAGAAAAAGAGGCAAGTTTGCTTTTAATTGGCTTAGACACTATATCATAACCCATAAGTATGGATTAGTAGCTTACTATTTGTCCTCTCTTGAAGGCAAAATAGATCTTAAACCTCTCAATGCTTCTCATCTGTGTCCTTTATTTTGTTAAAAATGGATCAAAATCATTTTATTATCTAACTTAAGCTTGTCCCTTGATTTACAATATTTTAACCTTCACCTACCTATCCCTATCCCTTTAAGGAAAATCGATTACAACATAGAACCATGTGATTAACCATCACACTCATATCCTAATATTAAATATGGGTACCATATCTCTACGCATGGCATGGTTCTCATGGATAATTTTCATCTCTAATTAGATGAAATCTCATGATCATTTGTCTCTCAAATCCCTCATTTCATCTTATTGTGCTAGAAGTTTTTCCCTCATAAAGGTAAACCCCTAAGCCTAATTAGACTTTTCCATGTCTAAAACCTAGCATATCAAAATAATTAGAGATATAAAAATACCACTTGGGTCATATATATCTAGCATTGCAGACTATTCCCTTGAAGGATAACTACATAAAAAACTAAATTTATTAAATGGATAAACTACTCCCTCGACGGACAACTACCAAACATATAAACCTAAACTTAGACCACTCCTTAGAAGGATGGCTAAGTCAAATGGGTTAAAATCAATCATTTTAAGCTTCCCACATTGATTAAATTTAAAAACCTATCAAAAATAAAAGCAATAAAATAATGAGCCTATATCAAAAATTAGAATAAGCTATCCCAATAAATCTACCATTAGCTTTCAAATATATCATTATTAGACTTCCTACATCGATCATTCTACACTTGGCATTATGACATGGACTTGTCTAATTTAGTTCTTAGGTCATCTATAGAAGGGGAAATCTAACCCACATAAGGTTACCTTACCTACCCATCCATTTTCCTTTCACCCATCACCCATCTCCCCTTTATACCATCTTTTAATCAAGGGATTACAAGCTTACTTGACACAATGTGATCAAGACACTCTTTTATTAACCAAATCATGTTAATTTGAAGCATTCAAAAGACTTATGTTCCTTAAACCAATCTACCTTTGGTTTTATTAGGTATTTAATAATTAAAAGGAATCATGCTTTTTCTTTACGCTTTTATCATTGGTTCATGTAGACATACGTCTCATGATTCTCATTTATTTTTCCTACATTTAGTTTATTATCTAACGTACTTTATGTATTTTCATTACATCCTTAACCATAATCACATCACCTCTCCATGATCATGAATAAAAAAATATCAATGATAAACATAATATCATGAACCTTATCCATGCACTAATTCATATATCTATCTATGATCAAATCATTACGAACCACATCATACATCATCTATCTATCTATAGTATCATCCTATCCATTTATCATAACATCATAACAATTCATCATATAACATTACATCATAAACCACATCAACATAAACATAAATCAAACCATCTATAATCATAAACATCCTATCCATAAACCAAACCAAACATCATCTATACATCATCATATGCTTAAAGCTACTGATTCCACATCTCATAAGCATAAAGCATAAAACATCAACACCATGAACCATAAACCATAAACATATATCATCATGACCATCATAAAACATACTCATCATATACATCATGTCCATAAAAGTAAATAATACTT
The DNA here is from genome assembly GCA_037957365.1 of Torreya grandis. Taxonomy (NCBI): domain Eukaryota; kingdom Viridiplantae; phylum Streptophyta; class Pinopsida; order Cupressales; family Taxaceae; genus Torreya; species Torreya grandis. The sequence continues at coordinate 1,164,940 of JARHVA010002052.1, forward strand.
GTAACAGTGTATAAATCTCTTTCTCATGTACATCTTGCATCATCAACATGTAGGTCGATATCAAAATCATGTACATACAACATATCAAAACATATAATATCATGCCCTTGGGGTACCACTACCACTAGCCCCTTCTTATCCTCTTGCATATACACTATCATCTAGTGTTAGTCCTCTTGGGATACCTATATGGCCATTGACTATAGAGGCCTACTACCCTAGAGTCACCATAGCTATTCCACATACTAAACTAGCCATGTACTCTCCCCATCTTGGTTGTTGTAGGTACTGTGTTAGTATTATGCCCTCATAGTATCACAACTCCTCAATTATGTCTAAGTACCATGTCATAGTGATCATACCTTGTGGTCCTCTTATTGGTGTCATTGCTATTCCTACCCTCTATCTTAGGGTGTCCCTCTCTTGAGTCACCAATCCTAGTGAGGTCCTTGCCTAATCTCTCTCACCAGTCAAGGTGGCAATCTAAACCTATAAATTGATAATCTAGCCTTGCAAGGTGGCCACTTATCCTTGTAAACCTATAATCTAGGCCTGTGTAGCTGCCAATATTGATGCTACATATATATCCTAACCACTACCCTGCACCTATGCCCTAAATAGATCCACATCCATAGCCTACTGACGCCCATCATCTCACCCAAAATTGACTGCTACATATAGGTCCTAATACCATGTTGCATATCCATCAACAAAACTAGTATCATCTATCACTACTTTGGTAGGTAGCTTCTCATAATCTAGTAATGCATTCTATGGCTATAGCTCTAATAGTAGAAACTCTATGTCCTCTCTCTTATACCTCTAATAAGGAGCTAGGATCCCTTGAAAAAGTCCATACTACCTCCAAAATCTATCAAATGGGATAAGCTCGATCTCACCATCTCACCTCACATAAACCCATCTCTATCTCTACAAAGATAGAGTGTGATAGCTATAATAGGCCCACCTAAGCAAGCCCACATATGGATTTTAGATCACATCCCCCATAACCAAACCCTCTAATTCATCTAAAACCAATTAGTGTCCCTTACACATCCACTTTCTTGGGTCAATGCATAATCTCCTCTCCATCAAACAAAGGCCACTATGAAGTATACCCATATGTATCCCTCTTATGGTATCCCTAATAGCCTCAACACCATAATGTGCTCATATTCCCAACAATAGAGCACAAACCCAACACTGATACCATATTATTTATGAGCTTAGAATCCCTAAAGCTCCCTATAAATCTATACCAACAAAATAAGAGACCACCCAAACACTTATTGGAAATATTTTCATTGATGCCAAAGGTGTAGTATTATTGGTGATAAAGGCCCCATAACATTTAATGGTTGTTTTAATGTTCATATCTTAGATAATGTGTTAATATTTATTTAATATTAAAAAATATATTTTTGGTTACATAAATTCATAAGAGGGCCCATGGGGAAGTCAAAGAGTCATGGGGTAAAGAAAAAAGAAGAATGGGATACATTTTCCCATCAAGAGTCATCTTGAGGAATTTCAAGAGTCACCAAGTGAAGATAAAAAGGGAAGGTAACAATTTCTCATGAAGGGACACTTTGAGGAATATGAAAATTCACCAAGATAAAGACAAAAGGGGAAAGGATGCATTTTCTTATGAAGGTTCACCATGTGACTTTTTAAATGAAATAATTTAAAGGGTCATGAAATTTTGGCACCATTTTCCATGAGGATTGAAGGGTCACAAAGGGTGAATGCCAAAGGTCATTTGGTAAGCTATAAATAAAGGATTGGGAAGCCATTTGTAAAGTGTGGAAGAGAGCATGGATTATAATTTTCATATCTAGCTTAGAAAAACAAAGGAGAGAAAAGAAAGAGATATTGTAATGTGCTATAATTTATTGAGAAAGCAACATTGAGAGATAATTGTGTGGTATACATAATAGGGGTTTGTGCTCACAAATAGTTTCTATGTTTTTTCTCATCAAAAGGGTTAGTTCTCCTACAAGTTGGTACTTGTGAATATTGTAGATTGATTTGGTACTTATTCATATACTTGAGATTGTTCTCCCTAGTTTTTGCCACATTGGGTTTCCATGTTAAAATATGGTGTCTCTCTCTATCTTGTGTGGTGTTTATTATTTCAGTTTTATTTCATATCTTGAATGAATGGTTAAGTGAAATTTGATTAAGTAAAATTTTATAAGATATATGATATATTGATTCATCCCCTTTCTTAGTATATCTTGTGCTTAACAACACTATCCTACCTAGCAATATCTCTACCAACACTCCCAATACCTGATAGGGAAACCATCCACTTTTGAAATTAGGTAACACAAAATAGGACACCACCACCATCATCATAATCATCAAACATTAGTCTTCTAGATCTCTCTGATATAATGGCCTATAGCTAAAGCCACCCAAATGCCACTTGGTATGGACCCAATCCTCACCATATAATAATTCCATATGGTAATCCCTCTACTCACTCTTAATGTGATAAATTAGCTCCCACTAAATGGGAATCCATGTAATATTATACACATCCTTTAGTAGGATGGTCATCTCTCCCGTTGGCAACAAAAATGTGTTCATGGTTGGGTCCTATCTCTTGATGAAGGCCACAATGGTATCCACATCCCTTGATAGGTTCTGATAGTGAACCATGGTTCCAAGGCTAACTACCTTCATATGAATCTAATCATCCATAGTCATCCCATCATGGATCTCCACACAAATATTAAGAACCTAATCCCTCATCTAGATCTGGTTTCATTCCTACAAAATGATCAAGTTATCTTGCACACTTTGTTTTCAATCATTCTTCCTAGACCCACCTAATACCAACCTTTTTATCAAACTACAACCACCAACATCCACTTATTTTAGGACATACCTAAACATTTCAAACAAAATTCATCATGTTTATACCAAACAACACCTAACTCTAAACCCACAAAAATTTCCTACATCCTACCCAAATCAATCAAAACCAACATCTATCTATGTATAACAACCTTTTCAAAACATTAATCATTTTAACATGCTCTATCTTACCTAGATATTTTAACTAACCCTAACCCTTTTTAACCATTTCAACATTTCAAAACATTTAATACTCAACTTATTTAAATACTCGACCATCAATGGTCCCTAAAACCATCAATAGTCAAGTGAACTTATTCCTTCGATGGTCTACCACTAACAGTCATGTCTGATTGTCAACGGTCAAGTCTAACCACCAATAGTCACTATGTGTGACCACTAGTAGAAAAATAACTAACTTATCTTCCCAAAAAACTCAACAAAATAACCACATTCAATAGTTAAACTACCTAAAACTACCCTATCACCTATCCCCAACCTAAAACCTCCTTTAAATTTTAATTTTACCCATTATTTTTATCAATTGTAAAACTTTCCAAAACCCTCTTAAATCCATCACAAAACAACTAATTTAACAAAATAACAAACCAAATCAACTAACTAAAAATTTTATAACATCACCTACCTCATTCCTTGACCATTGTCAAGGATCGAGTCCACACCTTGCTACTCATCCATGCCCTCATCCACCTATATTATTGGTCCCTATAAATTGCCTCAACACACACCTCTCACCAATCAACAAAATCCACCATAACTGAACGCTAAGTCAACTCTTTTAGTAAAATACCAAAATCACCAACTCATCAAGCCGTATAGAATTCTCAAAATTCAAATAGTAAATAGTGAAAATGAAATTTCATTTTCACTTTTTATTCTCTAATCATTTAGGGTTCCACCTTAATTTTCAATGGTAAGGGTCACCATCGATGGTCAACCTTGGAAACCTTGACCATTGACGTTCAAGGTATCACATTTTTAAAAATTTAAGCACCTATAACTAAGTGCAAATTTTTGGAGATTACCCTTTCACCTAATCTCCCCCAAACCACAACTTAAACTTTTGGATATTACCCTTCTCCAAACAACCATTAGACCACATCCACCTTGATGTTGGCCATTTTTGACTTGAACACTTGCATGTTTTGAGATGACTTTGCTTAGTATTTTTGACCACACCGATCGACCTTGACATGTTGAACATTTGCATTTTACACCACCTCATGCATGACCAAACCATTTGTGTTTTTCAAATGAGCACTTCTTACTTTGTATACCTATGAAAACACCAACCCTATTTATAAGACTTATAGATTCACTTGATCAACTAGGACCAATGCTATGGACTGATTACCCTATCACTTATCCTTTTAGAACTAACCTTTTTTTTACCAACAATGGCAATATTATGTGGTGATAATAGAATTTCAAGCATCATGATCAATAACATCACTCTCTAGGGAACCTTCTATCCTTCATCTCTCTTTGCATATAAAAGGCGGGGAAAAGGAGGTGAAAAGGATCTAGGTTCAAGCTATCAAATCTTCTTATACATAGGTATTCAAGCTCTCTAACATCTAGTATTCCTTTAATAACTTAACAACAACAAAAGAGACCCAAACCTATACCAAATTTTATTTTGAGGCTAAATTTCTGCTACTCTAGTGAAACTACTATAGCCATCAAGTATCAACCATTTAGTAAGCTATAGTCATATTCTACCTATTCTTTGTTTCATTCAATTTCTAACCCCCCTAACCTAATCAAACCTATTTGTACCTTATTTCCCAACTTTTGGATCCTTAATAGAACCATTGTGATACCATTAACCCATTCTACAAGTCTTTTATGATTACCTTTAGAAATCCACAAGTAATCATTGATGGTTAGCACAATCATTAATGGTCACCCCAATTACTGATGGTTATCCAACTACTGACAGCCATCTTAACTGTTGATAGTTTACCTAACCATTGATGGTCACTATGGAAAAAAATAACATCAAGTTGTTTTCAACCCGTTAACCCCAACCAAACCTAAGTTTCTATGTTCTTACCTATTCATAGACCCTTTTTTGATTTTATTAACTTGAATTCACCAATTTTGGCATGAGCATTGACCCACTTTTACTATATTTAGTCATTTTATTTAACAAAGAATTCTACTTTCTTCTTGTATTGCATTTCATTTAATTTATGCAAATACCTTACTTTTATCATTTTCAACTTAATTGTTATTAATAGTAGATTGGCAACCTCCTAACAAGCTTATGATTCTTTGATCTAGATCACACTAGTCAGTTTACCCAACTATCTTGCTAACAACCCCTTTTTAAGTGATTTCATATCTATACATTATTCCTTCCAGGTCAAAGAGGAGTTCTCCATCTTTGTCTAAATTATGTGTGCATCACCAACTAATATTTATACCACACCCTTATTACTAGTTTATTATCTTATTCCAAATATAATAAATGAGTATAAATTAAGAGAAACACCTATCTTGAAATTTTAAGAACAGGAAGGTTTTAGAAGTCAAGAAGATAAATAAAGTGAAGAAGAGTTTCAAGATAACATAACTAGACAACATTATTTCCCAGCCTTCAATAGTTAAAATACTACAAACCTTAATTCCCATGATGATATCCCTCCCAATGCCACTAAGAGTGTTCCCACTTTCAATGGGGAAGGTCCTATCACCCCAACTAAACATATTAGAGACATATCTGATTTCTATAATTTCCATAATGTCACTAAATTTAACATTGAAGTCTGATTAATTTCCATGTCTCTTAGGGTAAAATATCTTTATTGTTATAAAACATTGTCAATAGGATGTATCACTACTTGGGATGAGTTTGGGGAGTTTTTGACTCAAACTTTTGAAGATATAAGTGATCTCCCATCACTTACTCATTAGCTGAATGCGATTCAAAGAAGACCTAAAGAGACTATGCATGACTTCAATGATAAGTTTCAAAAAGCATGGAATAGTATTCCACCTCTCATTAGACCCCCTATATGTTATATTTTCCTAACATACCTTAGAGCTATTAGGAATAATATAGCTATCATGTTGTAGTCCATGGGTGGGTATAATTTAATTGAAGCCTATGACATAGCCATTAGAGCTAAGATTGGTTTGATCCAAGTTGATTAGCTTCATCCAAAAGTCTCTATGTCTATCTTGGCTAATATCTCTACTAATCCTTCAAACCTTTCTCCATCTTCAAATACAAATAACAAGTCTAAATTTTCTCCAAAAAAATTAGAAGATACCGTTGATTGGGAAGTAAGATGTAAGGCCTTAGAGGCTCAAGCTATGAAGTCAAATTATTAATTTGTAACTCACCAAAACCCCTACTAATATCCTTCATAATTAAATATATTACTACCTTATCATAATGCTAAATGGAGGGGATAAGATCATCCTAACTTCAGTAGGGCACCTAATGCCTATAATCCTAATTCTACTCCCAACACAATAGTTATGGTTCTAGTCCATAGTAATCTAGTCCAAGGATAAGAATGTTAGACTCAAGGATAGTTCATGAATGATTATGAGGATGAAGGAATTTTTTTTAGATCAATGAGGTCCTAATCCATAATTGATAGTAGGTGAGGATATCTTCATGTAAGTAGAATCAAATGGAGAGTATTACAGCTAAGGAGTGAGCTTGGTAAACTTTCAAGTGGAAGATACACTTGTCCTAAATTAGAGTAATTTAGTTGAAAAAAACACAAGGTTAAAGAGAATATCCTTGGGAGATTTTCAAAATGTGAATATAATTTTAGATAATATTACTTCAAGGAAACAAGGTGTTAATGCAAATGTGGTATCCTCTATAAATCTTGCACTTCTTCAAAATCAAAATTTGGGAAAGGTGACTCCAAGTAATTCATTACCTCAATCTCAAGGTAATTATTTAAATCCAAGAATTCCATAAAAGTTGAGTGTTTATTCTTTGAATATCATTGATTATTTGAAGATTATAAATATCATTATATCTCTTTGAGAGGTACTCCACATGCTTGGCCAAAAAGTACTACTTCAAGAGTAGTTGTCCCAAATCCATATATTCTTCAACCATCAAGACATGGTGGTGTTTCACTCACAAACGTACCTAGTCATATTGTTTAACCCTACACTAGATATAAAAAGCATCCACCTTTCTATCTTATCATCATTATGGGAGATAACCTTTTTCATAATTACATTATGGATAGTGGGGCAAGCACTTCAGTTATGCCCAAACTTGTGGTAGACGAGTTGGGTTTAAAATATGAGCCATATATAATGGGAGTATTTTAAATTAATAGGACACTGTAGAAGTTCATATAGATCATAAAAGGTTTAAATTTTTTCTTGCATGATCACCCATGCTTTCTAATCCGATAAGACATAGTGGTGGTGGATTTTCCTACACATTTTGTTCTTTGTCTATCAAGAAACATCACTATTATGATAAGAGGATATATTTTTGATGATTGTCATTTATTAGAATTTATAATAAGTTATGGATCAAATGTGACTATTATAAAATATCCATTGGCCAAGTTTAACATTAATCCATATGTGGAATTGAGCTCTAATTTGAATTGTACTATCCATGAGGGAAAATAACATGTCATTGATAATGGAGCATCTTCCAAAATTGAAGTTATTTATGATCTATTTATAGATGCATATGGTGATAAAACTTATGTTTATGATCCATATAATTTCTTTCAAGAGATAAGTCTTGATGCATATATAGTTCATGATGAAGGTGATAAACATTCTAAGGTAAACCTTGATTATCCTTTTCAACAAGCTACTGAGGGTAACTATCTTAGTCATACGTATGATGATAATGATGATTTTAAAAGTATGGTAGAGTGTAAATATGTAAAATAAAATGCATTTATGTCTACTAAATTTGAAGGAGCTCATAGATGTGATAGTAATGAAGAAGAGGATGAGTTATAGTAGTAATTCCATGGAATAGTTTAGGAGTTTGAGAAAATGAGTGAGGTAGCCCTTCCTCAAAAGAAGAATGAGCTTGAGTGTGAGGTCATTTGTGGACCTAAGGAACATGAAGAGAAGGTTCAAGTCACTAAAAATTAGGTTGAAACCTTAGAATAGTTCAATTAGATCAAGATAGAAGTTTGTGTGGTCAAATAGCAACCTAAGCCTCAGTATAATATTAGACCACTTGCAGACATGATTGATCAATAAGAAGACCAATTTGATGATCATATACATCAACTATATCATGGTCTAGAGGAATTTGAAGTTGAAATTTTTTTCATGAATCCTAAGAATCAATATGACAAGCACTAAATGATCATCAATGAGATCAAGAAGGTTTCACTATTAAGAAGTCCTAATGGTGAACTTGGAGGACCAATCCATGAGTTTCAAATACTATACTTTTAGATAAAAGAGGTCCTATGAGTGGTAAGTCTTTTGACCATCTTCACAAGAAATTATTTTTTGACAAGCATCCATCATATGGTGACTTACTCTCATGGAATAGTTGTGACTCAAGAAACATATATTTTGATAATGGTTAAAGCAATAAAAATTATTGCATTACCTCAAACCTATTTTGAGGACTGTATATATTAGGTTAAGTGTGTTACTTTGTTTTTTGTGTGTGTGTTTTCCCTAAATCATTTAAATCATATTATGTGTTTCCTTATTTTTGTGTGTTTTGTGTGAGTTTTCGGTCTTTTAAAGGCATATCAATTTTGATTGTAGCAGAAGAATGACTCCATATCCCAATGTAAAGAGAAGGATACTATTCCATTAGAATTACATGCATACTACCCCTATGAATCAATAATAATGTTGACCAAATTGTGACCCAAATTTAAAATTTTTCATCCCCTATAGGTTTACATTTCATAGAGGTGTCTAATGTTTATCATGGTCTCAGGTGGTCTTATAGAGTCCTATCTAATCATATGTGCCCTTATCTAGCATTGTCCAAGTTTTTGTCTTAGGTTCACTTGTCTAAACCTATGGTCAATTACAACGTCTTGGAATGGTCAAACATGATCAAAGGTCTAATATAGTCTAGATTCATTGTAAAAGGTTAATTAGATGTCATTTAATGTCATACTATATTGTAATAACCTTTATTTGACTCTCATATGCAAAAAATGTATATTTGGCCACCTTTTGGCCCATTTGGAAGGGTTGGATGTACCAAATCAAGTATATAACATTTAAAAAAGATTATAAATGTCCTTGGTGACATAAAAAGGTTAGAGAAGGTCCAAGAATAGTTAGAGTCTAATAGCACCACTAGTTCAAAGCCTAATCTTGGTAAAAGGACACATTTCAAGCACTTGTATGGCCTTGAAAGATTAGTTTTTAGTTTCAAATTTTTTTTAAGTGTCCCTTCAGCTCCCTAAAATAATTTTATATATCTATACCAATTTTTATTTTGAACTAACACTATGTACAACTTTTCTTCTCCATTGCTGCCTTTATAAGCTTAAGAAGGCAAATTTACACTAAATGGTACATCCAAGAGAGAGAGAGAGAGTTAGGAAGATTTATCCATTTTTAGGAGTCCAATAAAGATTTAAATTAGTGGAATTTGTCTATTTAATGGTGGTATATTCTTCATGAAAAAATTCTAAGAGTGACAGTAGGTCACTATGGCCTATTCATCCAAGAGGGGTTTATTATTGCACCTATTTCTACATCTCAAAAATAAATGGAGAGGATTTATTTTGAGGGTGGTTTGTATATGTCTTATATCCTATTTTAATGGTGGTTTCATCATTTTAATCATCTCCATGAAGTGATTTCACTTTAAGTAAGAATTTCTTAGTGTACAAGCTATTTTAGTGAATTCTATTGTAAGTCTTTATTTTATATTCACGATGGTCATTCTCAAAGGTTTTCTAGTGATTCAAAATCATATAATCTCCCTTAGTTTCTTGGAGTTCATTTTTTTTTGTTTTAATATGTGTTTATTTTCCATACTCATCTTATTTTCTTTCTCTTTGGAACATTGCACCATTGAAAGTGAATAAAAGTCAAGAAGAGAGCCCAAATGCACACTTTCAAATGAAGAGTAATATTTATTTTAATTATATGGACTATAAAGAGTTTTAAGGATGATCAAAAATATAAAATGAGTTTGATACATATCCTCATACCTTCATGTATTCATTGATATTCATTTTTCAATCATCAAGTTGAATGAGCCACTAGAATGTTCCAAGACAACTCACTGGCTTATATATTAGTGGAACATGTATGTAATCTGTATAGATTATTAGGTAAGTTTGAAGTGATTTAAATCACTACCATTATTTATATATTATTTTTATCCCTTAAATTAATAACAAGAGGAGAGTAATGGTTTGACAGTATTGAAAAGTCTAAGGATCTTAAGAAAGTATCTATTATAGTCCTACAATAGTAAAAAAGTAACCTACTGTCCCTAGCCTCTAGGATTTTATTTTAAACTTAATCAATATCATTATCCAATATAAATAAAATTTGAGCATGAATACCTAACTTTTATTTAAATATAGATAGTGTTACAAACCCTCAAAGAGCAATTAGGACACTCACAAGTCAGATATGGTCAAATGGGTGAAACTGGTTTAACAAATAGCCAAAAGAATACATAAATTAATCTGTAAAAACTTTAAGATGAAATTTAGGGTGAATTAATGCTTGGTCATAAGATTTTTGGATCATTTAGAAGTGTTTATAAGGTATGAAGTGGTTGATAGTGTAAAAAACTAAAGGATCTTAAGGAATGGCTTTGTGTATCCCTAAGATAGTCAAGTAGACACCTACATACCTCAATCTTGAAGGCCCTCATTTTAGACCCTGAGAAATGTATAATAAACACAAAAGGCAAAGCTTCAACATGGAAATTAAATTTTATTGTAGTTATATAGTGATACAAGCCTTTGAAGGAGCACCTAGGTCTATTTGACAATCAAATTTGGCCTAAACTAAGTTAGCAGTCAAATGAGACCTCTTATAGTACATACAAATTAGTAAGTGAACTAAAGATGTATAAAATAAATAATAACATGATTTAAGGTTGTTTTAACACATTCAATACTTTATCTAAGATCATGCTTTATTGAGAAGGTTTGAAATGCCATGAAGGAGAGACCTGATCTAGGAGAATCTATATTTTGCTCCAAAAATAAAGTCTTCAAATTACAAGTTTATCAATTCCATGGAGAAGGGACTATTGAGATATTTCTAACACATTTCATGGTTTACAAAATGGATCCCATGTGCATGATTTATGGTACCTAGAAGATCATTTTAGGTAAATAAAAAAATGCATTTTAGATGTCAACAAGTGGCAATCGATGAATGTCGACAAGTGGCAGATGGAGATTAGACCACGTGGTTGGTCCTCAAGCCACCACATGGATTGAAACCATTACATATGATATACTTTTATATTATAATTAAATTTCATGCTAAGCCCCTTGAAATTCCTTCACATTCCACATGAAAGTCCCATGCCATGTTTGATTTAAACATTCCACATGTTTTCCATGTATTTCCCATGGTCCCCACCAAGTTTCACGTGGTTCCCACATAACTCACATGCCACACCAAACACTTTCCAAAAACTTTCCACAAGCCACCATCATTCCCATAAAATTGAAGGTAATTCCAATCACTTGGAAATGTATACCATGAATTTCATGGCATTTACATACCTCGAAAAACTCCCACCTCTAAATGTGGGATATAGGATTTCAATGCCAACAAAAATGTTGGGATAAGATCAAAACCATTGGAAAGGACTCGAACCTTGTTATTTGAGGTAAAAGGATAAGCTCCCAACTGAATGAGATGCTTGAAAAAATAGTATATAAAGAGGGTTTAGTTGTATTTGAAGACATGTTTTTATTCATGGAGAAGAAAAAAAGGCAAGTAAAGAGTGTTTTTCGAGACTTGGAGATTTTTAAGGCCTCAAATAATATTATTTTGTTTTGAGAGAATATTTATGGTAGATTTAAAGACTATAAGATAATTTTTGAAGACTTATTATTATTGTAAATCAATTTTTCTATAATTAATAAAAAACAATCCCCCATTGGAGTGGATATGGAGACATAGGCTTTTTAACTGAACTCCATTATCAAATCATGTGGTATTTTCTGTCAAATTGGTCTCTTATTTTATTACTCTTACGATTACATCTATTTTGGATATTTAAAAACCAATTTTAATAATGTAATCAATTAAAATGTTGATTTTAAGTAAATCATTGAATTAAGGCTTTGATCCAATTACAAGTGTGAGTTTTGCTATTAAGACACTTGAATATTGTTAATTACGAATCATATTTTTGGTATCAGAGTAGAATGTGTATTTAACCATGTGTATTACTAGTGTATGTTGACAAGGTTGAGATCTAGGTGGGGTGAAAGAGAATTAGCAGAGTATGATCCAAAGATTGGATCAAGATATACTACAAAAATGGGAGATGACTTTGAGTTTGAACGATCTTTCCAACAATCCTTATAAATGAAGGACATGGTTCAGGACCTTTACTAGGAATGATGAATTAATATGGAACATGATGGAGGTGCTAAATTTTTTGAGAAACCTTCCTCTTCTTTGGGTGATGGTAATGATAAAAAAGTTGTTTAATCTCTTCCTTCACTAAAGCTAGATATTAAGTTTGAATTTTTGATGTTTAATGGTGAGATTAATACAAAAAAGATGGATAACTGGATAAAGTAAATTGAAGTATATTTCAAGTTCTATAAGATTGTAGATGATGAGGCCAAAATTCACCTACCTAATCTTCAAGTGGGAGGCACAAATTTCATCTGGTGGGAGAGTAAGTTGAATGAAAATTATATTAACACATGTAACTAAATTTCCACTTGGAGTGAATTTGTTGATGCAGTTAGAAAGAAATATTATCCTTTAGGCTATATGCACCAAGCCATGATGGATTGGCAATATTTCATACAAACTAAAGTACAAACTGTTCAAGATTATACACAAGAATTTAGGAAAAAGGCTTTACTTTTGAATATTCCTCTTTATACATAGGAAAAACTACTTAAGTATATAGGTGGGTTGCATAGTTACTTAAAACACATGATTCTGGTTGTTAATCCCACTAGCTTAGATGAATCATGTGTTAAAGCCATTAATTTAGAGGCTAGAGGAAAATAGGCAAAATAATCTTTTCCTAAAGTTAAAAGTAAGCAATCTAAAGTTAAACATTCAAAAGGTCAAAGTTCTAGAAAGGGTAAACAAAAAGCCACTGTTACTGTTCATAAAGAAGAGGGTAATCCATTTTGCAATCATTTCAGGGAAAATCATGATGAGTCTAAGTGTTGGAAATTACATCCCAAGTTAAATCCTTTTAATAGGTTTAAGAAAAAAGATAAGAAAGATAATATTGTAGTTTAGGATCTGGGTTCAAATTCTAGGGATGAAACTAAAATCACAGCTATGAGTATGTAGAATTGTTCTTCTCTTTCTAGCACTAAGTCTCTAATGTTACTTCCTCTTCAATTTTTTTTAATGATAATAAGAAAAGAAATGAGTTGTTCCACATTAGGGTTGTTGAAAAGCATACTAAGATTGACATTCTATTTGATAGTGGATCACAGGAAAACTTGATTTCTGAAGAGATTGCTAAAAATTTAGGCCTACAAATAACTCCCCATCCAAAACCCTATCCACTTGGTTGGGTGTGTGATGATGAAAAAATATAAGTAACTAAAAATTATAGATTAAAATTTGTCATCATGTCCAAATTCATGGATGAAGTTGATCTAGATGTTATCCCTCTAGACATATGTGGGATTGTTTTAGTGAGTCCTTATCTTTATGAAAGAAAAGAAATCTTTTATATGGAAGAGAATAAGTACTTGCTTATTAAAGATGGCATTAAATATATAGTCATAGAACATCATGTTAAGATGAGTCTTTCCTTGGTTACATTAGGGAAAATGAAAAGATTAGTCAATTCAAGAAAGAATTTTTGTCTCATGTTGATTAAGTCTAAGGAAAAAGAATATTCCCAAGCTATGGAAAATTGTGATCCTAAACATAAGAAATAATTGGTTGAAATAATTTCTAGTTATTATGATGTGTTTTAAGATCCCAAAGGGTTACCCCTAAAAGGGGAGTTCAACATAAAATTTAATTGTTACGGGATTCTCCTCATCCTAACATTGGCATGTACAGGTTATTAGTGGTTGAAAACAAGGAAATAAAGAAGAAGGTAATGCAACTTTTGGAGAAGTGTGTTATTCATCCTAGTACATCTCATGTTGGGTCACCTATCATTTTGGTGATAAATAAAGATGGCACATAGTGAATGTGTGTTAATGTCTATGCTTTGAAGAAAATTATTATTAAGAATCATTAACCTCTTCCTCATATTGATTATTACTTGATTAATTAAGAAATGCTATCTATTTCACTAAGTTAGACTTGAAAAGTGGTTATCTTTAGGTTAGGATTAATGATGGTGATATTTGGAAAAATGCTTTTAAGACAAAACATGGATTGTTTGAGTGGCTTGTCATGCCTTTTAGTTTTTGCAATGCAACGGTTACATTCATGTGTTTGATGAATGATGTTTTTAGGCCATTCCTTGATGAATTTGTTATAGTCTATTTAGATGAATCTTTAGTCAGTCTTGGGAATATCATGTGATTCATATTAGGAAATTCATGGATTCATTAATAAGGGAGAAACTTTATTTTAAATTGTCTAAATGTGAATTTGGTAAGACCTTTTCGATTTAATTAGGTTATATTGTAGGACATGGTGAATTGAAAATTGATCCTGTAAGGTGGAGGCTATAGTTAAATGGCCTAAACCTAATAATGTAACTGAGGTTAGAAGTTTTCTTGGTGAATTATAATATTAGAGAAAAGTTATTGCTAATTTCTCACTTATTGCATCACCCTTGTATTTTTTGACTAGTAAAAAATAGATCTTTTAATGGGGAGGCAAGTAGCAAAGAGCCTTGGACACTTTAAATATAAATATTAGTACTACTCCTATCTTGGCACGTCTTGATTTGTAATAGCCATTTTAGATCAAGATAGATGCAATTGATTATGCTATGGGAGCTATTTTGATGTAAGGAAAGAAACAAGTATGATATCATTTTGAGACCTTCATAGGTGTGATAAGAAACTATCTAACTTATGATAAAGAATTGTATGTATTAATTAAGAGTCTTAAGAAATGGAAACATTAATTAATGGTCAAGGAGATAGTGATACATATAGATCATCATCCCCTTCAATATCTCTAGTCATAGGCCAAGCTACAATAGTGTAGGCATTTTTGTTCGATGAGTTTCCTATAGCAGTTTCATCTTGTGATCAAGTATAATAAAGGTATTCAGAATAAATTTAGTGACATGTTTTCTAAGCCTCCTATGGTAGTTGAATCTATTCTTTTACATCATAATTCTTTGACTCATGAAAGTTATAAATAATAGTATGTTGATGATGCTGATTTTAAAAATGTGTAAAAACACTTGATGAGTGGTAAATAGGTAAAAGAATCAGACTATCATGTGCATAATGGAATTTTGTATCATTTGGGTAAAATTTACATTCCTCAAAATGAAAGGGTGCACATGATTAGGGAAGCACATACTTCTCTTATTTTTGGTAATTTTAGAGTTGGTAAAATGGCTGCACTTTTAAAACTATATTATTATTGGCCCCATATGTAGGAAAATGTTACCAAATATGTTAAGGGACATGCTCTTTATGCCACAAACAAACCTAGTAATCAGAAATTGGGACTTTACACTCCCTTACCTATTCCTACCTATCCCTAGGTAAGTATTTTCATGGACTTTTTTGGGGGTTTGCCTATGTCACGGAGGAAACATGATTACTTGTATGTGGTAGTGGATAGATTTAGCAAGATGTGTGTTTTGATTCCTTACAATAAAAAAATTATAGGGGGAAGTAAAACACACTTATTCTTTTAGCGTGTATGGGTTAATTTTGGTTTTCCCACTTCTATTATTTCTAATCAAGATTCTTGATTTCTTGGGGAATTTTGGTCAACACTATGGGAATTGATGGACACTAAGTTGAATAAGAGCACTACATTTCATCGACAGACTAATAGGTAAATAGAGGTTTTAAACCACACAGTATTAGATTTGCTTAGGGGTTATTTTAGTATACATCCCAAGTTGTGGGATAAGAATTTATGCTATATACAACATACTTACAACCATGCACTTCGTTCTTCTACTATGAAATCTCCTTTTGAATTTTGTTATAGATATTTACCTAAATCTCCTCTAAATGTTTGTTATGGATATGATTTAGATACTGATGAATGTAAATATTCTATTAAAGATAAGAAGTTCATTGAAAAGATACAATAGTTACATCAGACTATTCAAGATTAGTTGGAGAAAAGTCAAGAACAATACAAATCAAGACATGAAAAATGTTGTTTTGATCACCATTTTATTTTAGGTGATTTAGTATGGCTTCAATCAGTAAGGAAAGATTGATAGGTGAAGGTAAAAATTTAAAACCAATCGGTATGGTCCTTTCCAGATTATAGAAAAGATTGGTAAAAATTCTTTCCAGTTGAATTTGCCATCTTATATGTAGATTTATTTAGTTGTGAATGTGGAAAATCTGAAATATTATGAGCCTCTGATGACTGTTGATGATGATGAGAGTGTATCTATTCCTTCTATTGATGATTTTTCTCCTGAGTATCTAACAGAACTGTAGGAAGATACAATACTTGATAGAAAGGTTCAGACTTCATGGAGGGGAAATGTTGAATATCTTCATGTTTGTTTCAAAGGGATGCCCCTAAACAAGGCCAAATGGATGGAAGTTTAAAGAGTGAGGGAGAAATACCCTCACCTCTTTACAAATTAATCAACTTTTGGAAGTCCAAAATATCCTAGTGGGGAGGATTGATCCAAGAGGATCTATATTTCATTCCAAAAATAAAGTATTCAAATTGTAGGTTTATCAATTCCATGGTGAAGGGTTTAACGAGATATATTTGATGCATTTTGTGGTTTACAAAATGGAGCTTGTATGCATGAGTTATGGTACCTAGAAGATCATTTTGGGTAAATAAAAATAAATTGGGTTTTGGATGTCGACAAGTAGCAGATAGAGAGTATACCATGTGGTGGGTCCTCAAGCCACCACATGTCTTGTCACCATTTGATATGATCTAATTTTATATTATAATTAAATTTCATGCCAAGCCCCTAAAAAGTCCTTCACATTCCATGTGAAATACCTATGCTACATTTCATTCAAACATTCCACATGTTTTCCACATATTTCCCATAGTCCCCACCAAGTTTCCATGTGGTTCCCACATACCTCACATGCCCTACAAAACACTTCCCACAAGCCACCATAATTTCCATGAAATTGAAGGTAATGCCAATCACTTGGCAATGTATACCATGAATTTCCTGGCATTTACATACTTTAAAAAACTCCCACCTCCTAAATGTGAGATATAGGATTTCAATGACACCAAAAATGTTGGGATAAGACCAAAACCATTGGAAGGGACTCAAACCTTTTATTTGAGTAAAATGATAAGCTTCCAACCAATTAGGATGCTTGAACAAATAGTATATAAAGGGGGTCGAGTTATATTTGAAGACATGTTTTTATTCATGGAGAAGAAAACAAGGCAAGTAAAGAGTGTTTTTAGAGACTTAGAGATTTTTTGAAGGCCTCAAACAATATTATTTTATTTTGAGAGAATCTCTGAGACAGATTTAAAGACTGTAAGGTGATTTTTAAAGACTTATTATTATTGTGAATCAATTTTTCTAAAATTGATAAGGAACGATCCCCCATTAGAGCAGATCTAGAGATGTTAGCTTTTTAGCCAAAATACTTATCAAATCATGTGGTATTTTTTGTTGAATTGGTCTCTTATTTTATTTTACTCTTAAAATTATGTCTATTTTGGATATTTAAAAATTGATTTTAATTTTGTAATCAATTAAATTATTGATTTTAATTAATCATTGAATTAAGGTTTTAATCCAATTACAAGTGTGAGTTTTTATATTATGTCACTTGAATATTTTTGATTATGGATCAAGACCTGAAGATCAAGATCACATAGTGAAGACCCTCTTAAAGCACCTATAGGCCTAATTAGAGGGTCAAGTCATTTTCAAGGATAAAGAGAGAATACAAGGGTATTTGAGAAAACCCTAAAGATAATTAAGACTCTATCTAGGTTCAATAACATATTGAATAGGTTAGTGATGAGGAGATGAGGTTCTAAAACCAAAGGATATAGTCTAAACATCAAGAACACCTATAAACTGCAAGCTTGAGAGTCTAAGCTAGTGCTAAGTCTAAATAAGGAAGTCAGAATGTTTGAAAAGTCTCTAAAGAACTAATTTAAAACCTCAATAAAGTTCATGAACTATTTAATAAGTTCATTGATTTAATGGTGAAGGACTAAAACCAATAATATAGTCAAGTGACCCTACAACCCCTGTAGGCCATATGATAGTAGCTAGTCTTAAGGCTTAAGAATGAAAGAACATGGATTATTGAGGGACTCTAAGGTCTATATAAGTTATAAAATAAGGTCATATAAGTTAGGTTGAAATAAATTGAAGTAAAATGAAAATTTAACAATCTAAGTTTCCAAGCTTCATTCACAGTCATATCAAAACCCTACACACAGTCATAGGCCTCTAGCTAGTCTTGGGAAATTGAAGTGTTGAGAGTCTTATAAGTAGGATTAGGATTTGTAAATTGGTACATAAGGTGTTTTTGGGTTTAAAAATATGTTTATGTAAATTTTAATGTCACACAAATAGTTTATATACTCACTATTTTGTCTCAAACCCTGCGCACTCTTTTGACAAGGGCCAATATGGAAAATAAAGGATCTCTTTAAAATACAAAGGCATAAAACATGTTAAAAAAATTTATGAGGAGTCCTATATGAATTTTATATAATTTTAAAGGGTATTAATACAACTCCAATTGTTAAAAACACTTAGTGTTTAGTCTAAGTTCCCTTGAAGGCTAGCAAGAAGGAGATAGGTCTTAAACCCTAACACCTCGACCAATATACCATCAACATAAAAAGGAGTAAAAAGGAATTATAATGTATTTATAATCATGGATAAATGTTTTTGAGTTTTTTTATCCTCTCATAGTTGTGGTAATATGTTTTGACAGCCAAAACTCAAAGTAGACCTTTGTATAGCCTTAAGGACGCTAAGCAAGCCACTTGAGGAACAACTTCATATGTGCATACCATATCCCACACTTTTCATGGGATTATAATAAATTTTGGATATTTTAATGGGTTAATTAATATTTTTTTCCAAGTGGAATGAGTTCTTATAATGATCTTCTCTTTATGAACAATTGTTAAGACCCCAAACATGTCTTAAAGCTATCTTAAACCCTGATAGTGATCAGTCATGGAAAAAAGTCCTCAAATGCATATATAAAAACGCATTTTTATCCTTAAAAATATTTTATATTATTTAATACTCCAATTATGTTACCCACTTGTACTTTTATGTTAATGTCACTTTTACAAATTTCTACAAATACCTTATTTTTACATGTTTTTAGTGTTTTACAAGTGTTTTAAGAAGGGGAGAGATTTGAAATCATGAGATGAGGTCATTTTGGAGTTTTAATATACATTAAATTAAAAAACCTTCTAAAATAAATTATTTAGGTTATCCAATTAGACACATTTTCCAAGGCAATCTCAAACAAGCTCAAAATTAGACTAGGTGATAATGCCATTTATTAGTTTGCATACTTCCACAAGGTCTCGGGACCTTAAAATTGACATGGAGTTTGGTGATGGCATAGGGAAAGTGAATAAGACACTTTTGAGTGATTTCACATGTGTAATGTAAGTTTGGAGCAATAAAATAGGGTCCTAAGCAATGAGGCCTAATTGATGCCTAATTCAAGAGAGAGAAAGGTAAAAAAGATAGACTTCCACTCAATGTATAAAGATTAAATTTTAAATGGAGATATAATTCCATAATGGGTTATATAATATTCCTTTGTTTCCTCAATATCATTCTTAAAAATCTCTACATAAGGTGGTTTACATGTTTTTAGGATTACAAGGAAACTAGGCCTAGTGAGGGCTTAAGGTAAAAAATGAATTCTCAAGAATTTTTTATGGAACTGAAATGGTTTTTTTCAGACATATTAACATATTTTAAGACAATTAATCTATTTTGGATGAGTTTAAGAAGATTCACTTGAGTTTTGGGCCACTTGGACCAATCTAGGCATAAAATATGAAGAGTTTCAAGACACCTATGTACTTGAATGATGGAATGTCAGGTCAGAGAAGTTTCTTAAGGAATGTCATATGTTTAATGAGTTTTTTCATATAATTTAAAGTATAATTCATGGTTTTAATGTCCATTTTTCACTCCTTTCATGTAAAGAAGGGCAGTTTTTAAGATGTTAGTTAACGTGTCAAGTAAGTTTGTAACTTTTATGCCACTTGGAGGGTCAGAACTACTTTAGGAGTGAGACACATGGCCTTGGAGGTATATTTTTAATATCCCATAACTCCCATTATTTTTTAACTCTCATGGACACTTTTCACTCCTTCTCTACTATGCCTCTCTCTCTCTCTCTCTATATATATATATATATATATATATATATATATATAAAAGCAACCATTTTTTCCTAAGGTTGTAAGAATCCACACTTGGTATGGCGAATCCATGATGGTTTGAATACCTTTGTTTTATTTTAATAAAGAATATATTCTATTTTTTAGTTCATAAATTATTTTCTAAGTATGTGAAGTAGTACATAGTTGTATGACAAGTGATAATCATCTATCACTGCATTCCTTTTACTCTTTCATGTTTTTTGCAAGTAGTCTGCTCTCTAACAGGTCACATGAAGTTTATTTAGTGTCTTTATCTATCTAAAAGTGTAAATTAAATCATTAGTGTTTATATTCAAACCTCTTGTTCATCCACCTTGAATAAGTGTATTGCATATCACTTTCATTTTTGAAATACTTGTGTTAGAGCAATTTAGGATGTTGAAGCTAGTCTTGTGAGTCATATTTCATGGTGAAAGTATATGGTATTATAGTGGAGATAAAATTGGTGCATCACCTTAGTATATTAAGTTTATGTCATGTTCTCTCTTTCTCATTTCATCCCAAGCAAGCAATTAGTATAGGTTATGAGCTACAATGAACATATCTATGGAGCTAGCCCTTTGACCTAGAGGTCTACCTCTATTATAGGCGAACCATAGACCTAGAGATATTCTAATGTTTCACTCAATTTGGAGAAGGATTTAGCTACGTCTCCAAGGGTGAAAAATTGACTAACAAAATTTATATATTTGGATCTAACCCTAAACCATTTTGAGGTTTTAGCCAACACAGTCCACCTAGATGACCTAGTTGTTTAAGAAATAAAGTAGTTAGGTCCCATACTAAGTCACCTGAGTCAAATTAGTCCCGTAATGTGATCAATTATAAAAATAGGGTTTACACATTCTACTATGTTTGAAGGATGGTAAAAAGAGGTTTTGGCTTAGGTAAGGGCTATTTGAGGTGTTAAATTGCTTGGAGGAGCATTTAATAGAGGTGAAAAGCTTAGGGAAACACATAGGATAAACTTGTGTTGGTTTTAAGTGGTGGTATAGGGAATAAAAATATTTTGAATCACCAATGGCTTTCCCACCCCTTTTATAGTGTACCCTTTAAAGTATGAACTCAGAGAGAATGAGACTTAATGGGTTTTTACAAGAGAGAAAGCATCAATAATTGATAAAATTTAAAAATATTATGTGTATACATATGCCTCACTTGAAGATCATCACATGTCATGTAGTTGTAACATAGGATGGTGCTTCGATAAAATAATATAGTAATGCATAATTCTAAGATAAGTAAATTAAAGTAAGAAATAAATAAGATAAATAAAAGGATAGAATTTAAAAATGAATACCTTTACTTCCCTTAGTGATGTAGAGTAGAAATGAAGTGAGATAAATGCAAAAGGTGTCCAATGTAGGGAAAATTATGAAAACATGTAAAATAATAAAATTTTGATTTATTTTTTCAAAATATACATGTAATATGTAAAATAATTCTCTATGATGTTAAGATTCTATAACATCTTTTAGTTTAGAAAAAGACCTAGTAGAAACAAATTTATGAACAAAAAATAGAACATGGTGGAAAATAATTGATAGGTAAATAATTTTGAAGAGTAAATATAAATAGGGAAGAAAATATTTCAATTTTAGTTTTTACTATTATGAGAAAATAGATCTCTAAGTGACCTATTTGAGACTAGAGAATGGAAATGGTGAGGATATGACAACTATGATATGAAAGATGCCTCATGGCTATAGTCAATGGATTTCAAATAGGAGGTGCATTAATTTCCATTTTTTTGGATAATTTATAATGAAATTAGTCCAAGTACATAAAAAAAATGTTAGGGAAAATTTTTTACCAAAAATTTCCCGAGGAAATGTTTAGGTAAACTAGAAACAAAATGGGATAATGGGTAGGAAAGAGTCATACAAATAAATGCCTAAGGCATTTATGGTAAATGCTTAAAAAGTCACCACAAATTGTAAATAGAGTTAGCCCTACTAACTCATTTGGAAAATGTGAGAGGTTATAAGGTGGATGATGACATATTATAGGGCTAACTTAGTATGGATAGGGGTGTTTAATTACATAATAGAGGGCCGACTCAGTTTGAAAAGTGTATGGGGCTGATTAGGGCATTCTATCTGAAGCAATATGTTGTAGGCGATGATATAATTTTTCAAATGAAATGACTACATAACAAAAGGCCTATCAAGTATGAAAAATATGGGTAAATTCTAGTTTAGTATAAAACCACCAACTGTGTTTATAGGAATGGGCCAACTATGTAACATAGGGCTGACATAGTTGGTAAGATGGGTGATAGGGTTTATTTAGTATCAAAAGGGTTAACTATATAGGAAAATGGTGAAAAATAGAAAAATAGGAAGAATAGGTTAATTAATTAGTTAATTTATTTATAGTTTAATAATTTTAATAATTTATTTTATCATTTTTACACTGATATATAATACATTCTACATTTTTTGACATTTTACAGAGATGGCAGATATTTTAGCACCTATTAGATGCATTATGACTACTAGATTTACTAAAGTGATTGTTAGATGTAGACCAAGCATGAATAGATTATTTTAGATTTATAGGCATCAAGGAGATGCGTAGGATCCCTTTTAGTGTTGATCTAGTCATCATATTCACAAGAATATGGGAGTGACTAACCAACACCTTATGATGGGAGTTGGATGGGGATACCATAGAGGTGGGCATCACCTTAGAGGATGTCCATGATTTTTTTTGAATTCCCATTGTTACAACTCCTATGATTTTTGATGTGCTAAAGGATGAGAAGGAGAGGTAAACCATAGGTTAGGTGACTGACTCAAATAGGATTTAACTTGGATTATGGGTGAGTTATTTGATGTATATATCTTAACCATTCTAGATGTCCATAAGATAGTGATATGACTTATGATATCATGTATTTTTTTTCATAAGTTGGATGGTAAGGTACTAATTTATATATTAGCCTTATGTAGTCTCTTTAAATTATATGATAGCCTTATATTAATATTATGTCTAGTTGAGCAACTTGGGTTACTATGCCTACCTTATTAGCATGTGTGTGTATTACTAGACATTATACCTTATGGGTGGAGCCATATCCTATAGCTCATTTACCTAGATAGCTAGGCTTACCATATATTATGGATCCCTTAGTAGTTCCTTATTATTGGGAATAACATACTAGAGATCCTAGAGGTAGAATTAGTGCAAGAATTCCTATAAATATATCTATTATTAGGCCTCTTTGAGAGAGACCTTAGGAGGGTTAGAAAAAGTAGTATGGCTAGATAGACCCAAGATAAATGATGTTATATTATTGAATGTAGAGGGTGAGGATTTAAGTGATTAGATTATAGATCCATAGTATAGAATATATCTACCACCATGAACACATAGGAGATGGAGGAAACATCAGAGTTAGAGGACACAAGAACTATAAGTCACACATGGAGATCCCATATTAGAGACTAGATATAGTTGGTCCATAGAGAGGAAAATGAGTAGAGGACTATGATATGTATGGGTGGTAACTCCAAGATTTATACGTGCATGGTTGTAGCCTATAGAGGAAGTGTTCAATGTTCAAGATGATGGGGAGACCATGGTTGGTGACACTAGTGTTGATAAGAAATGCTTTAGTTTTTTAAGTCTTTGATATAGATCACTAATTTAAAAGTTATCCATGTACTTAGTATAGATAGATGGTTTTGGGATCTACATACATATGATATCAAATGTATATTTCATTTTTGTGTTTTGAAGATATGTCTAAGGAGGAGTTCATATGGAGTGTCATGGTTTGAGGTACCCATCAAGATATTTTGGATAGGGTGCTAGGGAATCCTAATATTATAGTTATGGAGGACCCTATAGTACCATATTCCTCAGCATATTATAGTTGGTTTTAAATGGTTGGAGAGGTAAATAGGTGGCTAGTGACATGAGGGTATGGCTTACAACTACACACAAGAGTAGGAGAAGGAGAAGCATGAGACTGTAAGGCATTGGCCTAAGAGTGAGCTACCCATATGGATATAATTATAGAGCTTGGACATGCTTAGGCTTAGGTGTCCAATATATAGGAATATGTTGATGGTTTGAGATCCTGAACTACCTTATTATAGTGTACTATTCATAAGGGTCAATTGTAGGCATTTATGGGTAGTGTGGTTTGGCCACATGATATACATGATGGAGCACAACCTTATATTTTAATCCATTATATTTGTACTTGTATTATGTTATATCAAACTCATATTATATATATAGACATTTATTGATCTATGAGTTGTATTAATGTTATTACTAGATGTATGGATGTATTTCATTTCTAGCACATGTATTTTAATTTTATTATATATGCTATGGGAAATATGTGATTTATGTTTTTTTTTTATATCATTATTTGACACACAATCATGGTTAAAAATAAAATCATATAATTTTGAAAAGTATAAAAAAACATAAAATGTAATACACACTATATCATGATGGGAAATGTGTAAAACCAAAAGATGGATAAATATAGTAAACCAAAATGGTAAAGTAAAAGTTAAAAAGTGTTTTGAACCATGTATAATTAAAAATTAAACCAAATTAAAACAAATATAAATCATACTATATCAAGTTGGGAAGTATGAAAAATGTTGTAATAAAGTGGAAAATAGGCTATAAAAAATGGTATGAAAAAAACGTACATTAAAGTTAGTCAATCATACTAAATCAAGATGGGAAGTATGAAAATTTTAATAAAATGGTTGTAAAAATACATGCAATAGAAAAATAAGAAGATAAAGTGAAATGTTTATTAAGTAGGCATAAAACTTACTAAATCAAGATTGGAAGTATGTAAATGATGTGTTAATCATAATTTAACACAAATTATATCAAATTTTAAGCATGTAATAATATTGTGACTTGGTCATGATCTAAAATTTATGGGAATATTTTGTGAGGAATTCCTAGTCCTATCCAAGGTCTTATATTTTAACTGATAGAGGTAACACCAATGAGGTGGATACAAATGTTTGAATTGATTATAGGATTTAATACATTAATTTGTGAGGAATGGATGGTCCCATACAAGGTCTTATTCTAAAACTCACAAGGATAATACCAATGAGGTGCATGTTATAATGTAAAAAAAAAAGGAAATATTTTTTGAGGAATTCCTAGTCCTATCCAAGGTCTTATATTACAACTAAAAAAGGGAAAACCCTAGGGGTATGATCAATTAACAAAACAATATTCATCAAGGCAAAATATTGTGATTTTTTTAATGAAATAAAGAGTGTAAAAATCATGACATATGTGTTTATAATAAAACATTATTAAACATGAGGCATACTAGGTAAGAAATAAAGACACTCAGAGGCCAATGATCATCAAATATAAAGGATAACTACTCACAATAAGCATAAAGTTGTATAGGAAAATAGGTGAAATACTATTATAAAGTCATGAAGGTTTTATAAACAAGGAAATTAAAATGGACCTACCTTGTCACAACATGTTCCCCATTCATTAGGGACCCCTTAAAAATCCATTGATCTACTATGAAGATTGGGTACTTATGTGAGAAAGTAGGTATCACCATATATATATATATATATATATATATATATATATATATATTATCCTATCCCAATCTACTAGCCTACTATACCAAAATGGACCTCAAATCCATCATGAGACCAACTACGGAGTTTTATCTTTGATTAGGAATATGAGATGTTTTATAACTAAGAAATCACATGTTTTGGTGTGATTATAATTTTTTATTTTTACCTTTTGGATCATTGAATTTTGTTAAATTATTTGGTTTTTAAAAAATTTATGGCTTTTTTGATTCTTCCTCCATATGAATTTATAATAACCAACTTGAGTGATACAAGTGATACACATGAATAAGCTTTAGATGTTGGTTATAAGAGACTAAGTAACCATAGATATGACTAAATAAACAACATAGGCTTACCTATGAACCAATATGTAATCTCAAGTTTTAACCATGTGTATGTTTAGTATGTGAAAAGTAAATAATGAAAAAAGGGAGATCAATGTATATAATTAGTACAATGAGAAATCATGTTTGTTAATTGAGCATATGGTAAATATAAAATACTAATGGAATGAGGGTTTTATAACCAAATGATATTAATAATTATCTTTATTTGAGTTTGAAAGTAGCAAAAAATCATCAAAGATAAAATAAAGGAATCCATGTGCAAAACATTGAAACCATAAGCATAAGTTTGAATCCATGAAAGATAATAATAATCCATAAAATAAATCTAAAGAAAATGAAACCATGAAAAACACATAAAGTACAATATAATGGTTCATGCAAAAGAGATAAGTGAAATTATGTTTGACAAATAGTGAAAATATAAGATATATAAATGAATCATAAATCTGATCCAAAACATGTAATAGAATGACAAATAATGTGAGACAACACCATGATGTGTTATAAATATTGATAGATATAATCATAAATGTCATCCATAACATATGACACATCCCTATGCATTTGAATTTTGACATTAGTCAGAGTCTCAACAATCTTTGTAGAAAGTCATGAAAAGACTTATTTTTTGTACCATCTCTACTAAAAATGTATGTGTATTAGAATAAGAGTGAAGCTCATGTGGTACCTCCTATGTGGGATACTCAATGTGATGAATATGTATCTCAATAAGAATGGTATTTATATATCTATGAGGAGGTGTATCCAATAGAGAAGGAGGATACTTTGTTCACAACAAACTTATAGTAGGAGGAATAATTGGTGCTGATATAGACTGTGGGAAATCTCAAAGATGATGTTGAAGCAATAAAACCTGATAAGCATTATGGGTAGTACACTTATGCCAAAGACAATAGACTTCCCCATTTTTAGGAATGCACTATGGAAGTGGCTTGGGACATGGGATAGTCTTGTCTTTGGGTTGTGAAATGACTAGATGCAAATGTATCAATGTACTATTTAAGATTTTAGCATTGAGTATAAGAATGGTTATTTTTCCATGGAAAAAAATTGCTTATTAGTATATGGAATAAGTATACTAACTAAAGTGGTATAGGAATAAACTTATGACTACTTATGTAGATGACAATACTTAGTCTAATGATTAACAACTCTATAAATATTATAATAAGACTCATCTACCCACTATTTGGGTAAGGGAAAAATCTTAGGTAATGGTACAAGACCATCACCAAGGAAGGGAGAAGCTAGAGTGAAAACTAGATTAGGCTCATCTATAGGTATGGTTGTATGTGAACTGGGTCTACATAGAGTGGATAACATATATGGAGGAAGCAAACTAGAAGGATCATGATATCTAGAAAAATGGTAGGTTCTTATCATGGCATGATCCATAAGCATACTCCTCAGAGGTTCTACTATGACTGGAGGTATAATACATGTGTTTTCTATCTCTAACATGTGAACAGTAGATAAAAACTAACATCAAGTATTATAAGAGAAGGAATGATAGAAAGATAAATGAAAGATTGTAATAAAGAAGAACTATATCTAAAAACCTCAGTATTTTTAGCTTGAATGAATCCAGCTAAAAATGGGTCATCTTAATAATAACCATCATCATAATTAGGTATATGTAATTCAATAGTACATGCATAAAATATTTTATTAATAGAGGAAGCATGGTGAACTGAATGTTTAGTTTTGGTTAAAATAACTAGTATTTCATCAAATGGTTGTTGATGGGATTGAGGTTGAAGAGGAGGAATTTAAGAGATGATTTTATGGGATAGATAAGAAGTTTTGATTTTTAATCTTATCTCATCTAGTTCATCATCATCAGAGTCTAATAGGTTAGGTGGAATATTCCCAATTAATTAAATATGACCATTATAACCTCTAGTGGAGTTGATGGATAGTTAAAGCATTGGGATTCTTGAAATAGAAAACTAGGCCAGGGTTCAAGGGTGGGTATTTTTAAGACACCTTGTTCTTAGAATTATTCAAAATTCTAAAGATTCTTGTCCCTTTAACATTTTATATAGCACCATTGAATGGAAATTTGACACATTTACAAATGGATGAAGTAATTACTCTCATGTGATGAATCCAAGGTCAATAGAGTAAGATGTTGTAAGAAAATGGAAAGTTAAATATCATGAATTTCACATGAACTATGATGGGAAGAATTGTAAAGGGAATCTAAACACTACCTAGAGGAGTTATTTGTATTCTATCATAGCCTTGGCATGTATTTCATGTGAATTTAAGGTTACATCTAAAGTATATAAGTGTTTTAATGAAGTTAATGGAAGCAACACAAGTTCTCAAGCCTTCATCAATTAAAGCACACTTAAATTATTGTATATAACACCATTTAATTGAAATTTAATGCATTTGAAAGAATATGAAGCAACTTATCTCATGTGATGAGTCGAAGGTCAAAGGAGTAAGATGTAAGAAAATGGAAATTTAAATATCATGACTTTCACATGAATGATGATTAGAAGAATGGTAATGGGAATACAAACACAACCTATAGGAGTTAGTTATATTATAGCATAGCCTTGACATGTATTTCATGTGTATTTAAGGTTACATCCAAAGCATCTAAGTGTTTTAATAAAGCTAATAGAAGTAACACAAGTGCCTAAGCCTTCATCAATTAAAGCAAACTTAAATTAACTATCACCTATTTGAATGCTAATAAATAAAAGAGGATCATATGCATGAAGCAATATCTTGTTTGGAATCATATAAGGATAGGAAACTTAAGGGAGAGATAAGTGTCCATTATTTCATCAACATGGATGGGCATCTCTTCACATTTTTGAAATATACTCTCTTTAGATATAGATAAAGTAGCTTATTAACCTATAGGTGGAGGATGAGGGATATTCATTTTAAATAATAATTGCATTAGGTGATTATAATGGTGGGGAAAAGTTTGTATAAGCTCTAATAAGGTAATTTGAGATGGGAGATGGAAAGTTTTGCAATAGAATCCCATTCATCATAACCTATGAGTGGATTATTGGATAAAGGTACATATTGTTGTAACAGATCCTTATGGGGGTTAGATTTGAATCTAAAATTATGTTGATAAGGTATTGGTGGTTTAGGTTGGTTTCAATTATGTTGATTTATTTTAGGGTATGTTGTTGTTTTTTGAATTTTTCTTATGGTTGGGTAGAAGAAACATTGTTTGAAGTTTGATGCATGTTTCCTTGAGGTATGGAAGTTGGGGAAAGAGTAAAAGTTATATCAATAGTATGAGAGGTATGATCAGTTTATGTTGTTTGAGGTGGAATTTGTATGTATATTGGTTCTTCATGACCCAATTCTATGAGATGGGATGGGGAAGTGTATTGAATAATGTGAAATGTTGAAGAGGTGTGATGGTGAGGTTTTGGGGTTGAATTGATATAAGCAACTACTCTTATCATATTAGTCATGTTAACCACATTTTTATCATTGGTGTTAAGGTCTATAAGAAATTAAATGTTGTTGGTAATAGGGGAGGTTGTTCAATACTATTTGGTTGATTATGAAGGGGATCCTTATAAATAGTTAAATGAGCATTGGCTTGGTTTAAATCTTGCTTTTTAGTTTTAGTTTCATGATATTTAAGTGTTATGTCATAAGATTGTTGATTTTTTGTGTATAAGATATTCATGGTCAAAGTTAGGACCAAGGAGAAAGTCCATAGTGATATCTCTTAATTATTTACAAGTTTCATGAGAATGGCCCCAAATTGTATGCAACTAAAAAAGAAATTAGGATCATATTGTGTTTTTATAAGACGAGTTGGGTCAAGATCTCATGGTAAAGGGCTTAGAAGACATTTTTGATTGTTTTCTAATGAAAAAGGTTTGTGCACATTGGTATCATTATTTTGATAAAATATGGGATTATGATGGGAATTATTATTAGGTGAAGGAACATGCTCCATGGTATTGTTTGGAGAAATGGCTTGGATGGTGTGTATGGTGTCATACATTTCTATAACATTATCATTGGTTGAATGAATTTTTCTTGGATTTGACAAACATTCAAGTTACCATTGTAGGTTGGGGAGGTTCTAATTGACCTATGAGTAAATCTTGGCATTTGGCTTGGTTAAGAGCCTCTTCCAAAGATTTTTGACAAAGCATCCAAATGAAATATTATAATTTAGGGTGGAGATCATTAGTAAATAAGTGGAAGAGGTTTTCATCTACTATATTAAGATTAGTTTTATTAGATAAATATTTCTATCATTTGATGAAAAATAATGTTATTTCAATTTATAGTTGTTTATAATTGATGAAATGAGCTAAATTATTTTTTGGAAGATCACCAGTTTGGAATTCTTAGACCAATGAATTAACCAAGTATTTTAAGATAGTAATGGAGTGGATTTTTAGTTTATAGTAACAATATAAAACATCTCCTGAAAGCATTTTAGTTGAGTTTAGTGGTAGTGAAAGTATTAAGCTTCACCCAATCTTTGTAAAGGTTTCCAAATGTTTTTAGATGTATGGTATGATTTATGATTCCATTATAAGTGATGGTGGGAGTGATATATCCTATGTCAATGTTAGAAATTTGATTTACTATAGGTTACTTTTATAAATGTTTGATAGTTTTTTTGATAAGTGGGGGTTATGTTATGAGATTACCATGTGAATCCTTAAGGGGGTTGGGGGAATTAGGATTTTATGCTGCCCATTAAGCATGTTGGGGTTGGTTTTGAATATATATTAGGTGATTTTTCATTTTAATTATTAGTTTTAAATGTATGCATTTGATTAAGCATTTATAATAAAATTTGATTTGTTTGAGTGATATTTTAGTCAGTGGAAGCAACATTTGAGGCATTAGTGTTATGTGATGTATTAAAATCTTGAGATTTACTATGAGTGTGAGATGAGGTAGTGGCATACATCACACTAGTGTAATGAGAAGCATTAGTAGCATGAGATGCACTAGTAGAAGAGGAAGCATTAGTAGCATGTGATGCACTAGTAGCATAAGAAGCATTAGTATCATGAGATGCACTAGTATCATGGGTATGGGTTTGGGTATTTTGAATGCCCCCATTAAAGGTTAAATATGCCATATTTGTGTAAATAATTGGTAGAGGTAGAAGAGGACATAGAGGATAATTCATAGTGTGATAAGGAGACATTATATATGGAAAATGTGTAGACAAAAATAAATTAGTCACCACAAATACTTGGTAAAATCTAGGGAAAGGTGAATGGGTTTATCTTATATGAGCTCCCATCATGAGGTTATAGATGAATTTAGGATCCTCACATTGATTTTAAATATTTTTATTAATGAAAAATATTATTTCAAACATGTAATCAAGTCTTGCTCATCTTCTAGTGATAAAAAGGGGTTAAGTTTAATGTAAGAATAAAGAGGAGATCTATAGTTGGTAATACTTATGGTAACAAGGACATTTATTTGATCCATATTAGGTACCACCATGTCTTAGGAAAACTATTGGAATTAGTGAAACTCATCAGGTTTGTTTGATTCAATTATATATTATTGTCAAATAAAAACTTCATGATGAGGGAAGAAAGCTAAAAACTTGTTAGAAACTAAGGATAAATTGGTATGCTACTGGGTTAAACCAGTGACACTATTCTATAAGAAAATAAGTAAGATAGACTATAATACACATAGTCAAATAGGTCGAGTGTGTTCTAAATATGGTTAAATTGAGAAATTATGGAGACACATAGTTATATAAGTCAACTATGTGTTGAAGGTAAATATAACATGAATTTTTTAAGAGACTAGGTAGAATAGGATGACTTTGTCTGACATAAGGGAAAAAATACCAACTTGTGAGAGATTAGGTCAAACATAAATATTATGTTCTATTTAAAGGAAAACAAATGAACCTATGAGAGACTAGGTTGAACAAAATGACTATGTTATGTAGAAAGTAAAATTATAAGAGACATAGTCAATTGGGTTAACTATGTTATGAGGTTAGAGATAGGTTTTGATTGGTATGAATTTGGATGATCTAGTGTTATTTGGTAGAAAAAATGGATTATATACCTAGATTATTAGGTCCAACCAATCAATCTAGTTACAACACACATCACAAACTTTTTACCAATGTCGGCAAATATAAATTTTGAAATACAACATATAATTAACTATGATCAAGTATCAATGTTGAAAATATAAATGTTAATCTATGTGGTCATTCCTAAATGTTTTGAATTATAGATTTAAAAATAAATGTGATAGGGTGTTTGTATTTTTAAATTAATTATAAAGGTAAGATACAAATGGTTTTAATTTGTTAAGGCTTAAAGGTATCTATATTGGTGATGGTACTAGCTTGGTATTGGGGCTTACCTCCTCATTTCATAATCTTATAGTGATAAGGGTGTCAAGTGCTTTGCCAATATATAATATCAACCACATATTTATACTCAACTATAAAATAGATTCAACTTCCCCATTGGTGATGAAATCCAAGTAGATAGACCTTGGGTAGAAATGTTTAATGCTTTTTGATATTTTGTGGTTTGGAAGTGTGTGAATAAAAGAAAAATAGTGTGACTAAATCAATAAATTATTCTTTTTAATTTAGTCTATGTGTGTTACTCTAAATAAGAAAGTAAAATGAAATATGAATTAATTACCATAAACATTATTTAGTTCCTTTGTTTTAAGAGTACATGTTCTATTGGGTCGATCGAGTATACAAAAAATACAAATTAGAATTAACTAGGTCAATCCTATCTATTAAAGAAATGGTCAAAGAAACATAGTCAAACAAATTGACTAGGTATCTTGGGCAATAAATAAATACCTAACTAAATTTATCCCATCAACTTAGTTTACTATAGGGTTAGATTTTTATAGATTGAAAACTATGAAAAACATGACTGAAATGAAGAAAGGAAATGACTGAGTTACTGAGAATAACCCTAATTATTTTAATGATGTTGAATTAATGTTTTATATTATCTCATACAAATGAAAAAATTTAAGCTTCTAATAAATTTGACTAAGTTGTATGAGTTTTAAAACTTGTATAAGAATAATCAAACTAAGTCAATCATATTGATCTAGTTTCTTGTAGTTGAATATGACCTGCACAAAGCCAAAAAAAGTCGATCAAATTGATTGTATGTTAAACATGTGCACATGATGTTATACTAAGTTGATAGATTCAATCTAGTGATGTAAAAATTAAATAAATAATAATAAATTAAATTATTGGTTTTACCAAAATGTATACAAGGAAAAGTGAAGTTGATCTATAAATCAATCCTAGCTCAGAGAAGATAAATCAAACTAACCCTTCTACTTATTGGTACATTTAGAAAGCTGGTATCATGACCAATATCTATCTACTAGAATAAACTAAGGGGTTTCTTACCACACAATATCACAATAGAGGTTTCTAAAACTCAAGTCAAGCAATACCACACAATAACCCTAACTAGGTATTATGGTTTCTAACAATGTAAAATTAAAATCTAATCTAATGCTCACAAAGTATTGTTGCACAAATGGGGGATAATAAAAATAAAAGTAAACATGAAAATAATTAATCTACTCAAGTCAATTTAGAGGTAATCCTAAGCATGGAGAGATACATATTTTCATAATCTAATATAAGCAAATTTATTTATTAATAAAAGAGTAGTAAGAGTTAGGAATATTTACCTTAAAGATGAACCTATAAAGTCTCAATATATCCATTTAATAATGGTGATTTTAAAGAGGTTATTTTGGTTCATAAGGATAACAAATATAGGTCAGGTCTAAGATATAAGACTACTCCTATGCATATAAAATACTTTTCCCACAAGATAATATTCTTCTCTCTAAAGGAAGTATGAAAACCTAAGAAATGACTCCACAAGTAGAATGGTGGATAATCAAATATAGATGCAAAAATTAATGATTCTATTTATCTCTCATTGAAAGTGGGGTAAATTATGTGTTTATATAACCATATCTAACCCTAAACCTTTCTAAAGTTTTAATTAACATATTTGGCGAAGTTAACCTAGTTGTTTGGGGAATAAATTGGTTAGGTATAAATTTAAGTGAGATGGATTGACTTAGTCCTATAGCCTGCTCAATTCTGAAAATAGGGTCAACCCATTCAAATATGTTTGGAGGATCATAAAAATAGGTTTTGGCTTAGGTGGGGGCTATTTAAGGTGGTGAATTACTTGGAGGAGTGTGTAAGGGAAGTGTCAAAGATTAGAGAAACATATAGGAGATACTTATATTGGTTTTAAGTGGTGGTATAGGTAAAAATAATATTGATTACCACCAATGGTCTTCCCACCCCTTTCCCAGTACACCCTTTAAGGTGTGCAATTAGAGATATTGAGACTCGATGGGTTATTTCAAGAGAGAAAACATCAATAATTGATAAAGTTTAAAAATATTGTGTATAAAATATCCATACAAAGCTATAAGAGGATACATTTTGGATGAATTATGAACAAAATTATTATTCCACCATTAAACAAGTGGTAGCCAATGAACCTCTTAATTTTATTTTTTAGACACAAAACAATGATGATACCCTTCTAGATGTTTGTGGACTACCTCTATTTTTCCATCAAATTAAGGATATATGATGATATTTAATCCAACTAGGTTCCCAAAGAAGCAAATAATTTAGTCAAAAAATTACTAATAAATATTTTAACTCAATCAATTATAACGATCTTTAGAGTACCATGTTATTTATGAATTGTATTGAGAAAATTAAAACCTATTGTACTAGTAACAAATGGTTTTACTAAGAATTAAAAATGAGAATGTTTGGTGAGGTAATCTATTTATGGGTATTTTGATGTGCCAACTTAGGCAGGGGTTGTTAGGCCTTATCTCTCCTAAAAGGATAATTGTGTGAATGAATCTCACTAAGGTCTTGGTATATTGAGAAACCTAGTTGGCTCATTATGACCATTCCATTTCAAGGGGATATAATGAAACTAACTCCAACTGATGGATTAAGATATAGACACTATGAGACTTGATTCGTCCACCATTGATCTATTCAAAAATTCTTAAATGATGATAGATAACATTCAACAATCATGATTTAAAATTATAATTAGATTGCTATTAGTATTAAGCTAACACACTAGTAAAAAGAAATAACAAAAGAAAGGGAAAGGGGAAGAAAAGGCCCTACTACCATAGGGATGAAGCTAAATTGTCCAATTGAATAAATCTCATATAAAATAGTCCTCAATTGAGCTAGACCTAGCACAACTCCTACTAAATGATGGTGCTTATTTTGAACAAAGAGGAGTATAACCACCATAAAAATTCATATGAAATTGCCATTTTATGACAAAACAATCTAAATATCAATATATTTCTTGTTGATTAATAATGGTGAGATTTATAATAGTCATTCAACTACAAAATTCACTTACATAGCAGAAAAAAGTACTCTAAAAAACATGAAAATATATAGTCAATTAGCTATGGATAACTAGATAGTCTAGTCCACTAATATATTTTAATCTAAGGTATCTATCCCTTATTATAATGTAGTCACTGATCTTATATAGACCTCCATGTCCATGGAGCTCCTTCTCAAATTTTCATACCCCACTAACTATGTGGTTGCAAGTAATCATTAATGTGATTGGAAATGGTAGTTGATATTATGATAGACATGTTAGTTTGACCATGCCCTAATATGATATGAAGGTGTGCCCATGGTTTGTAGTTAGAGTCCATGTCATTATCTTTTGATCATCAATTGATTGATTTGATATCCACCATCCCATCTAAAATTTTCCAAGATTAAAGGATGAACCTTACAAGATCAAATGAAATGGTCAAGCATTGATGAGGACACATGTCCAAATCAATGTCTTAGATTAAAGGATAAACCTAAAAAGATTAAATGAAATGGTCAAGCATAAATCCTTTGAATAAATGACAATTAAAAATCACTAAAATGATTTAATCATGAATAAAGAGCCACAAAACAATTAGATTAAATTGGAAAAACAAATGAAATAATTTGTTATTTTAGACATAGACATTCACATTAATAAACTTTTGACTCAAACATAGGTCTTTCCATATGTATAAATCATATACAAATCAATAATTAATTTATCCCAAAAATTTAAAATAAAACAATGCCATCATGAAGTCCACTAAGCTAATGGAAATTCAATATTTAATCAACTAACACCATCCTCAAGCCTTTGATAATTTGGTCATTTAGGACAAACATCAAATTTAAATTTTTTGAATGCCACATGGCACATATTTATTGTCTTAGAGTCCCAAGGTTTATGACTTGTTAATGGGTAGACACCCATCAAATTTAAGCTCAAGGGAGAATATGATGCCATCAGGGCATCACGTGGTAGTCCCTCATCAAGCTAGGTCTTTGGTATGGGTGCACATAATGCCACCACATGGCACCATATAAATGAGATAGACATTTGATCTCACTGATATAATTAGTTTAATCTATTTGGTCTTAAACTCCTATTAATTCACCATATGGTGACCTCTCAGGATCCTAGGGCCATGGGACTATTTATCTATTATCATGATATTTTATCAATATGAATTCTTGGGATCTTAATAAATCACCACATGGTGACCTCTCAAGACCTTGTTGGATTAGATATTTTAGACTATTTTCTAATTCTTTATGATCCCATGATCCTATAAATCACCACATGGTGACCTCTTGGGACCTCAAGCCCACAGAACCATTTAAGATTTGATTAATTCCTCATCAACCTGAGTCCTTGATATCATTCCATATGGCATGATCTAGGGGCATGGGGTCATTAAAATGACTTAAAAACCTATTTGAATTGGCTTGAAACTTTTAAATGATCTAATGGAGATATATGGAAAGGTTTAAGGGGGTCAAAAGACTCAAGGCTCAAATTTAAATAATGAAAATGGCTAAAGCATAGAGCTCAAATTTATAAACATGATCAACTTGAATTAATTAATTTAGACTTAGCATATTTTGAGCATACTCAACTTGATTTAGTAGAATATGATCTTGAATCAAGTGACTAAGATAACTTAGATTAAAATATGAACATTGTAACACTCTAAGGCTAAGCACCTAACAAGAAAAACCTAGATAACCAAACCCAACCTACTAAAATAAAAAATTAGGTCCCCATTTTTAGACTAAAAAATGGGGAGTGTTGTGCATGTAGAAATAAAAGGTAACTCCTACTGGTAGATACTCCTCAGTATCTAAAAAATACATAATATTTACTTCACATGAATACAATCATCAACTGCAAGCAAGCACTTTAAAAAAATTATAATGCGAAGGGAGTAATGTTTGCCATAAATTGTGACATACTAAGCTAAGAACATGTAAAAGGCCATTTGTGTGTGTGATTGAGTGATTAATTCATTTTAGTTTCATTCATGTACAGTAATTATGATTTACTTAAATATTTAAAACTTATGAAAAAGAAAATATTTATATATTTGGCTTGATGGGAATGGCATGGGCACTAATTTGCTGCTAGACAAGCATCTATAGACCTAACAAAGATGAATCTAATCCCTTCATAATGCCTTACTCCATTACCAAATAATCCATAAATCTATTGGTGGAGGTTACCAAGATCACCCTTTCAAGGAATATCTTTAGATTTTTAATTTTAGATCAATTATTTGGGAAATACAACTTTAATTTTATATTTGTAGAGTGTTGTGGAGAAATCCATTGGTTAAGGGAAAATCATAAAGTTCATGATCATTTTAGACAAACATTTAAATAAAATATTGTTGCATTTTCCTCTAACATTTCAATTAAGTGTCTGGAATGGCTTCAACAAAAAAAATAACTTATATAAATTCATAAGTTTTGTTAAGAATCATTGACCTTCAAAATTATGTAATTGAACAATGCAATTATAGAAGTTCACACAAGATATTCAAGAAAATTTTAATTAGGCTTTCTAGATCCTTCATGTCACCTACACAACATTCATTTTATTTCATTTATTTAATTAATGAGGGAACCTCAAGGCAAAAATAGAAGGACTAGACAAATAAATGAGAAAGGGAAAACTAAACTAACAAGGCATGGGAAGAAAAAATAAGAAAAGTAAAAGAAATTACTCCCAAATTTTTTCAATAAAATACATGCTTGAATCAATTAGACACCCAGCTCTTTAAGATTTTGATAAGGGAAAAGGAAACATCTACATGATTTTATGTTTTCATTTACATTGTAAAATACTATCCCAAAGATATTTTTCAATAGTATTTCCATTTAAATTGAGAAAAATCATATTGTAAAATCTATAGCTATACCTACATCTAATTTTATAAAAGTACAAGGGATAGGGTGTGATAAATACCTCTACCCAATTATGGAATTGTGATGAGGAATGGGGATAAGCATCAATACATACCAAAATGAATTGATCACTCAACTTGGTAGATATTTCTCCTTTGTTGAGCTAATATATGAGTCACTTGTTGGCTGCACTTTGGTTAAAATGGATGCTTGAACCACATATTGTTATTCATTTTTGTTGCCAAGATGGTATGGGAGTGGTTCTACCCATGTCAATGATCTCCTAGTTTTGGCATCTATGGTAGAGGTATGTGAATAATTTCATTAAATTAATTCATGTTCAAATATTACTCATATTAGCATACCTCCCATGTATATGACCACTACATTCATGACTTCACCATTTTATTTGAATTTAAGGCTACCTGGAAGTGGAAGATATTATATTTTATCTTATATCAATCTACTAATTCCATATATATAGCCTGATTCATCGTTTATTTCTTATTCAAGCTACCTCACATCCAATGATGGACTATGAGAGGTGTTTCTACTATTGTGTTATTTACACCTTGAATTAGCCTTTCAATTGGATGGGGAGAAACATATGATAAGAATGTTTTATATGCATATCATGCATCTTCCTCGTCTAATGGATCCAACTCATCAAGTTCATCTTTAGTATAATTGCAAGATATTTTTGATTCAACCTCTTAATTATGTGGCCCACCTTTTATTTGATCTTTTTCTACTAGATCACTTAATATATTCATTGCTTCCTAATCATTATAATTATCATCATTTCTCTCAAAGATTAACCTAGGCATTTTCTATTAGTGAATTCATGAAATGAGTGGCACACAGTCAGAAAAATATCAAAAAACACTTGACTAATAAAACCAATAAAAATGTCATGTTGATTGTGTACTAAATTAATATATTTATTTTCATTAGTCAAGTAAGCAAGGTCTTCATTCAAAATAGGGGAGTTCACTTGATAGTCTATGTAATTAGAAATGCATCATGTTTATAAATCAATCCTAACTCATAGAAGATAGATCATACTTACACTTCCAATTGGGGATATATTAGATAATAGGTAACATGGAAAATATGGGGATCCACTAGACCCAATTAGGGGATCTCTTACCATAATAAACAATGTTAGGGAGGGTTATAAATCCTCCAGTCAAGCACAATTATGCAATAACCCTAACTAAGACCTATGTTTTCATATTTTACTAAACTAATAACAAGTAAAGTAAAGTCTACTCTAGTGCTCACCAAATCTTGTGGCATAATGTGAAGGTCAGAAATAAAAAAATTAAACATGCATAAGATAGATATACTCATGTTAATGTATATAGAATCCTAATGCATGGAAGAGAAGTAATAACTCATATCTATCTACTCTTACAAATGATGAACAAAGTTAGGAATACTTGCCTTTGAAGACGAACCTACTGAGCCTCAATCTCTCCCTTGGCCAAGGTTATTTTCAAGAAGTTGTTATGGTATGTGATGATAAAAAGGATAAATTAGCTCTAGGATACACAACCTATCAATGCATCCAAAAGACTTATCCATAAGACAATATATGTATCTCCAAAGAAAGTATGAGACCCTAAAATTCCTCTTTAAGTATAATGGTGGATAAAAAGATGCACAATAGCTCTTACTTCTTATTCTCTTCTATAAATAATGATGAAATGATCTTTTATATATAAGTGGATTTTACCCTAAACCCTTCAAAAAGTTTTGGTCGACAGGGTCGATCGAGTTGATCACTTACAATTATGGATAAAAATTTACTAGGTCACAAGCTAGTGTTAGTGTAGGACTTTTTCCCACTAGATTTTATCTACATAGTTATATTATCTTTCTTAGGGATCTAGAGGTCATTTGGGTTACTTGGGAATATTATTCCCAAATTCACTAGAATGTGTGGTATATTTCTCTCTCGAACCTATATATGCACCTCTCTCTTCATATTTGTAATGAAATGTAGTTAATGCAATATCTTGTGGACTATTTGAGTTACTTAGTTGTGAACTATGATAGCTTTGAGAGCTGTGAACTTCATCCCTTTGTATTCATAATTTAGGATGATATAGACTATTTCATTATTTACTCTCATTAATTTGTAATATTCGATGCATGATTTCATTTACTAGTAGCTTCATTATGATGTGCACTTGCTCAACTCATGAGATAACTCCATCATATTCATTCATTGATCTGGTGATCATGGCTAAAACTCTTTTATGGTATCAAAGCACCAATTTGTATTCATCATTGTCTATTTTGTTGGTTTTTTTTAATTATTTCTTATGAAATATTGATAGTTGGTATTGTATTATCATAAGAATTATTGAGATAAATATTTAGATCTATCAGATTTGTCATCTTTGGTGGAATCATTTTTTTTAGATCTAGTTCATTGGCATCCATTATCATTTTTTTAAAGATTCTTTGTGACTATGTAGAGCTCTATTTTTTCATACTAGTGCCATGAAGATTATTTTGGAATTTGAACAAATTCAGATATATATTTTTTTGCTATAACTTTTGAGTAAGAATGAGGCATTAGATCTGTTACAAGACAATTTAGGTTTAAAGATCTATCTAAGCATTCTTTCCTTCTCATTTCTAGATTTGATTGTTGGCCTGATTATTTCTAGTGAGTGGGTAGAGGCATCTTTATTTTTTTTTATTATCTAGATTTGAAAGATTGACCTCTTTTACCAACACATTTCAAAATATATTTTATAATATATGCCTTTTCAAAACTACCAAATGCTTAGCTAGAAGGAGATTGGTGAGGGATAAAGCTTGGTGAAAGGCTATTCCAAGACCACAAATAGAGTGATTTCTTTGGAATATGATGGTGTACATTTTGGTTTTTATCTATAAGTCTTCAACATACTCACCAACCAATGTGTTCTTGCATAGTTTCCAAGTGAGTGAGACAAGCATCCAAGGTGGATAAGAATTATTTAGATCACTTATTAACCATCACCCCAATTTACAAAACTCAATGGCCATCCACAACACTACTCAACCTTCAATGGAGTATTCCCTACAATTAATTTTAAGCACATGTGATCTAGATCCAGACATAGCTTGATATTTGGATACAATTTAGAGTGGTTCTTATCATAGCTTGATTGGTGTTTCCCTCTATCTTCACAACTTGTCTACCCTGGACTACTTATCATTTCCATTGGATCTAGTCCTATCTTTATCCTACATGTAGTTGATTAGTTTGTCTTTCTCTACATGTCATATCTGTGACGACTAACCTAGTTCCTTTTCCTAAATATTCTATGGCCATACACCTGCACCACCACATAACTCACAAGTTTTCCCATCTCAATATTCTCACTTGTTAAAGTATTCATGAATAGATATCAGCCCTATCTTTTAGATTATCCCTTTCTATTAACACTTTGATCACTAGTTTTATCCCTCTACATCTCCTTCCTCATTTCCTTGAGGTTGCCATCCCTCCATCATCAAAAATATATCTTCACCAGACTTCTCATTGGCATGATCAAATCTCTCATGGTAGCATAACTCTTATTTCCCTTTTTAAAAGTCAATGCTAACTTTCCCTAAAATAATAAAAAAGAAAAGCATGTTTTTAATTTTATTTAAATAGCTTTTTAATTTTTTAATTAAAACACTTTATAAAGAGGCTTTTGTAGAAAATTAAACATAGAGGTGATTGGGCCAAATATTTTTGACTTTATTGGCTTGAGGAAGATCATAGTTTCATGTCAGTTCCAATGATTGGTTAGAAGGCATATTTTACCTTATTTATTTGTTAGAAATTGTATTGTTAATATCTTTTAAATGGTAGCTCAAAATTGAGTACTATCTTTGCACATTTTATTTTATTTTTTAATTTCCCATGTACTGGGCCAATTTACCTTATACAATGCACTACTTTATAAAGTGTCAAAATTTGGGGGTCACTATTGATTATCTTGGAGAGATTTTTATGGGCCCTACATTCTCTCATGTGAACATTAAATTTTTGTAACTGTTACCTATGCCCTTTTAGTGACTGTATTCCTGGTGCATTGTCAATAGAGACTGACATCCATTTGAGCATGCATTAACACTTGTGCACTAATTATTCTCATTTGAATAGACTCATTTTTAGCATAGTCTGAAGTCCATCTTCAAAGCATGCACTATTACTTCATATGAGGAAAGATATTTCATATCTAATGATCCTTCTTGGGAAGGATAATTATGATTCATGGCATGCTTATATGGAATGCTTGCTCACATGAAAGAATTACATTCCATTTATATATGGATAGATTCCTAAACCCATTGATCCTATTTAATTTGATAAGTGGGCTAATACATATGATAAGGTTTTTGTCACTCTGTTACTACATGTTTTCATGGATATTCATTACCATGTGGAACATATAGAGTATCCATGCACTATTTATATTATAATTCAATCTCTTTTTAGAGATCCTATTGAGACTTACATCACACCTCCTTTGCTTCCTATTGTCCCTTCTAAAACTATTGTACTCTCACCTCTTGATTTTATTTCTTTTGATGATACATCCAAAGTGGATAGTTCTCTTCCTTATATCAATCCCCCACTATAGAATGAGATTTTACCAGACCTTAGTTGTCTCATTATATATTATACATATGTTCCTTTGTAGATTATTGCTCTTTTAGAGCCTTCATAGACTTGCATTTTAGAGGACATCTCTAATGAGAGTACATATATTGAGAGTATAAATAACTCATATGTTCTTCTGGATGTTCATCTTGTAGATCTGAGTGCTTCATCTATAGACCAATCTTTAGTATTGATGATTATTGATCTTTACTCTCCTTTTCCCATGGACATTCTTTCATTGAATGTTCCATGTCTATCTTCTTCTCAGGATAATCTCTCTCCTTCATTATATGCTTCTTCATTTCCATATTCTATAGTTAATCTTGAGATATTTGATTATAACTTGGCACATTCAAGCATTATCAGGGAGACATTTGAGCATATTCCAGAGATCTACATCTTGATTCCTACATACATTCCACTTGAGTGGGAATTTAGCATTTTGATGGCTTGTGGTTTCTTTCTTATGAAAGGAAGAGATAGATTTTTTTGTAGAGGGAGATATTATGACATTCACCATGTGATATTTTGTGTATACATTCTCTCTCTTCTTTATAGAGGCACACATCCTTCATATTTTGTAGGATACTGGGATCATCACTATATACTTGGGTACTTTATCAGGCCTTACTGTTAGGACCCATTTTTTTATATCATCACCTACCTAAGCTACACTTATAGAGGTTGTTGGTGTAGTCATTTTTCCCACTAGGTTTTGCCTACATATTTGTATTAGCTTTCTTAGGTCTCTATAGGTCATTTGGGTTATTTAGGAAGATTAGTCCCACATTCACTAGAATGTGTGGTATCTTTCTCTCTCCAACCTATACATACACCTTTATCCCTTCATATTTATAATGTACTGTAGTTAATGTAGTATATTATGGATTTTTTGAGTTACTTATGAGCTATGATAGATTTGAGAGCTATAAGAGCTATGAACTTCATCCATTTATATTCATAATTCAGGATGATATAGAGTATTTCATTATGTATTCTCATTCTTTTGCAATATTTGATGCATGATTTCATTTAATAGAAGCTTCATTATGACATGCACTTTATCTACTCATGAGATTACTCCATAATATTCATTCATTGATCTAGTGATTCTAGTTACAACTCTTTTAGCTAGGTTGGTTAAGAGCTGACCTAGACCCTAAATGAATTTTACCCAAAATAGTATAGGGTCAACCCAATCAACCTTGTATATAAAATAGTTGAAAGGGGTTTAAGGATAGGAAAAGGGAGACAAAAGGTAGGAAATGATTGAGGAGTGTGAAATAGAGAATAACAAGCATAGGGATATGGTTTTTAGGAGACAAGTGTGTAGATAACAAGTGGCAAAAGGGACAATAATCCTATGAAGCACCAATGGTCTAC
Organism: Torreya grandis; assembly: GCA_037957365.1. Lineage (NCBI taxonomy): Eukaryota > Viridiplantae > Streptophyta > Pinopsida > Cupressales > Taxaceae > Torreya > Torreya grandis. Next base: position 1,209,844 of record JARHVA010002052.1, read on the forward strand.
TTACCCCTTTCCTAGTGTATACCTTAAGGTGTACACTCAAAGAGATTGAGACTCGATGGGTTCATACAAGATAAATAACATTAGTAAGTAATAAAAGTTTTAAAATGTTATGTTCCGATCTACTAACTTAGTTCCAATTTGGGGGAGAATGAAAGGGTTGGCTTATTTTTTTAAGTAAACATGGTCAAAATGAGCACTATTTGGTCAATTTAGGGTTTGACTAAGTGACTAAAATAGTACAAAAATGCATGAAATAGTATTAGAAAGGCCTAAAATGCTTGATTGAGTATTGAAATGGACAAGTAGGCTAGAAATAGGTGAAATTGATGAAAAATGGATAGATTAAGGTAAATTATGTTTATTTTTGTTAAAATTTAAGATTAATGTATTTTAAAAATGAGTGACATAGAGGGTTAATACATATTTTATTGTTTGATGGTTGTAGGGGCATCTAATATTTTGGTGTCTAGTAGATGTATCATCGATCTTAGACCTTATAGAATAATTAATAATTGAGAATAAATCTAGATTATGCACATTAGGTCTAGGAGGCACTAAGGATATGTGTTGTGTCTTGTTGAGTGTTAATTTGGTAGTCATATTCCTAGGATCTTGTGAATGATTAACTAACACTTTTTGATGAGTAGTGGATGGGGATACCATAGAGGTTGGTATCACATTAGAGGATGTTCATGTTGTTCTTACACTCTTGACAAGAGGTAAACCCATGATCATGGGGGTATCAAATGAATAGGAAGAGAGGCAAGCCTTAGAATTATAGGCAACAAGTTCATATAGGATATATTTGGGGATGAGATTAAGACTCTTTAACATGTATATAGATCATATTCTAGATATTCAAAAAGTAGTGATAGGACTTTTGATAACACAAGTGTTGTGTCACAAGTCATATAACAAGGTACCACTATATGTGATAGCCTTATGCTAGTCCATTTTAGAGTAGGAGAAATATATGATCTAGGTTCTATCATCTGGGTCTATCTCATACATGATATGTATGGGATGTTATCCAGAGGGTAGAAGACCATGGGGTCAGTGATTTTTATAAGTGTGTGGATATATGAGAGGTTTTTGATGTATCTACCAATTAGGTTACCCCATGTAGTTGATGATCAGTTGCTTCAAGTATAGAGGTGGTAGTAAGATCAGGTGGCATGGGCAAATTGTGATAATAAGGTTGAGTTGGAGAATAGTGGTACCAATATTGGAATGGGTATAGATTGTAAGCCACTACACTTGGTGGATAGAGCTACATCTAGTGGCACACATATCAAGATAGTTGGGATTCCCTCACCTAACATATTTGATAGTGGTGCCAAAATTTTGGTCTAGACATCCAAGAGAGATGAAGGGGATAGGAGGAGCAAGACCATCAGTTGCTAGACTAGAGATCAAACATGATGTAAGAGATTATGGATAGGTCAATCATGATGACTAATAGAGATAGAGGAGATGGATGTGGATGTAGGAGTGCCCAAGGTACCACATCCATAACCATAGCAAGAGGAACATTGAACACCTTAGAGATACTATCAGTGAGGGAGAACATAGGGGGAGGCTATCATAGATGACCCATTAGGTGGCCTAGGATAGAGTTAGGCAATAGAGGTACCACTGAGGTGTAGTTTAAGATTGGTACAGGTGGTGACACCAAGATTTACATTAAATGGAAGTTGTCCTTAAAATGAGGTACTTGGAGGATAAGTCAATGGAGAGAGTATGGTTTATGCTCATGTAGATAGGGAGATGGTGATAGGCAACACTCATAGAGGTAATAAATGGAATAAAATTACTTAAGTTTTTTTAATATAGATTATAAATAGATTTTGAGATATATTTATGATCTAATATCTATTTAGTTTAAATTTTATAGATCCTATGAAGGAGACTAGATGGGGATACCTGGTGAGGTGATTACTCCATGATATCATAGATGAAGTGCTAATGTCATATGGCCCTGCTACACTAGATGATCCTGGGATACTATCTTCCCTAGCTCAGGCAAGCTAGTTTAGACTAGTAATAGAGGCTGTGAGGTGAGTAAGGGAAAATAGGGATGAGTGTCATATAATAGTAGGGGTGGGAGAGATAGAGGCTTAGGAATGGTAGGATTTCACTCAGGAGAGAGTCATGCATATGTCTACCATGACTCAACTAGCATAGGTATAGGCTTATGTGGCCAACTTACAAGGATAGGTGACTATTTAGATATCTTAGAAAACCTATTTATAGTGTATTATATATAGGGTACTATCTAAGGCATCTATGGGAAACATGGATAGGACACAAGATAAATATGATAGAGCCCAACCTTAGATTTGGAGTGATGCCTATTTTGTACTTTGTATTATGTGTTTGTATCATGGTTGTGGTTGTGGACACATGAATATATTTATTTTTAGCACATGAATTTATATTTTATTATATATTATATAGGAAATATATGAGTTATGGTTTCTTTTCTATCATTATGTAGGACACATGCATGGTTAAAAAGAAATAGGCAAAAGACCTGGTTAAAATATAATCAATAAAAAACAAATGTACTACACACTATTTCATGTTGGGAAATGTGTAATAACAATAAAATGACTAAGTATAAGAAACTAAGGGATGGTAAACAAGAGGGGAAAATATAATTTTGTTTTTAAATCATGAAAAAGATTGGCACCAAATTAAAACAAGTAAAATCACACTAAATCACATTGAGAAATATGAAAATAATGTAAAAAAATGGAAAGTTATTGGAATAATAAATGGTATAGAAATGAATCAATTGAGTCAATAAATCATACTAAATTGTGTTGGGAAGAGTATAAAAGAGAAATAAATTTGGCTAAATTGGTCTTAAATTAATCACAGTAATTCAAGCTCAAAAGTATGAAAAACTCAATAAATGGTTGGATTCATACATACAATCAAAAAATAAGAAGATAAAAGTAAAAGAGTAATGAATTAAGCATAAAACACACTAAATCAAGATGGGAAGTATGTTAATTATGCATAACTTTATGATCAATAAAATCTTATCTCATATTTGACACATATAATTTTGTTGTGACTTAGATTATTGGCAAATTTTATGAGGAAGCCTAGGTCCTATTTGTGGTCTTACATTGAAACTCACAACTGGAACACCAATGAGGTGGAATAAATGTGAAAATATGGTAAAAATGGATGCTGGTAATATGAAGGTGAAATATTGGTAATTTTTGGGGAAGACCAAGTCCTATCCATGATCTTACAATGCAACTCACAAATGGAATCCCTAAGGGAGTGATCAGTTAACAAAGAAATATTTCTCAAGGGGAAATATTAGGGTTTTAGGGAGTTAAAAATGGATTACAAAAAACATAATGTAAGCATATTATGATAAGACCATAGGAGACATGAGGCATATTAGGGACATGAGAAGACACTAAGTGACTAGTGACCATCAATGTACAAAGGTAACCTATTCACTATAGACACAAAGATGTGTAGGAAAATAAGTGTGATACTCAGATAAACTCATGAAGGTAGATAGATACAAGAAAATTAAAAGGGACCTACCTTCCCATGCCATTTTTCCCATTCTTCAGGACCCCTTACAAAGCCATCGGTCTACTACAAAGATTGGGTACTTACATGAGAAAGTAGGTAGCATTAATAGATTTTTAAATTCTCTTTTTCTAATTTACTATCCTACCACACCATAATGGACCTCTACTCTATCATGAGGAAAAATATGGATTTTAATCTTTGATTAGAAGAAATAGATGTGCTTTGAATCACATCTTTTAGTATTATTTAACTTTTTAATAATTTTGAATGTTTAACCTTTTGGATCATTTATTTTTATTAGATGATTTGGATTTTTTAATATTGTGATGGCTTTTTAAGATTACTCCTTCATATAGACTTGGAATGAATAGTCATGAAAGATATATGGATATAAATTAATGAGCTTTAGGCTTAGGTTAAAGGAAGTTAAATAACCAAAGACCAGGCTAACTAGGACACTTAGGATTAACAATGAACTAACATGTGATCTCAAGTCTTAACCATGTATATGTTTAGTTTGAAAAATGGAATAAAGGGGAAGAAAGGAGATCTAAAGTAGACTGGTAAAAGGAGAGTATAATGAGATGAATTTTTTGATAACTAATTACTTGGTAAAGAGGGAATGACTAAAGGGAGCAAGGTTTCCATAACCAAGTCACACTAATAATTATGTATGTTTATAGAGATAAGATAGCAAATGATAATGGAGATAAAACAAAGGATTTATAAGAAAAAAAATCAAGAAAAAATAAGGAAATGATAAATAAGACATACATAAGCAAACATAAATGACATTATAAGTAATATAAAATGCAAAATTAAAGTTATCATGCCAGATAAATAAGAATTTGACACAATGTCAAATGATGTAAAAAATAGTTAAAGATAAATTTGGAGCACACGTCTAATCAAAATAAAACAAATTAAGAACACCATGCATATCCTCATAAGTATTGATATATTTGGCCACACAAATTATCTATAACATTTGATAAGTCTCTATGAAGTTGAATGTGAATTAAAACTAATGTCTCCTATATCTTTAGTAAAACCTAGGAAAATACTTCACATCTAATCTCCTCAATAGAGAAGATAGGAATGCTTGATGGATCATGCTAAAGAGGGATATCAGGTAATGGATGCTTTAGATAATTAATGAAATGTAATCTATAAGAGATTAATGGAACATTGATGGGGAAGGATCCACAAGTGATAGACTCATAGGTGGAGAAGGATCCACAAGTGATGGGAGGTCCATGGGTGAGGGATTCATGAGTGGAGGAATAGGAGGTGAGGAAGGGACCACATGAGGAGATGGAACTAGAGGAGGTGGAACCATGGGGAAGAAGGGGCATCTTTATTATAGGAATGACCTATGGGAGGAATGGTAGAAGGTATGGGAATAGTTAAAAGGTGATCTTTAAGATGCTATTAAAGGATGAGGTAATGAGTGATACATTAGAGCCATAAATAATATAACTCTCCATAATTAGGATTACACTAAGGTAGTAGCTTCATGGGAAGTATAGCCTTGTTTGAGGACTAAGGACTAGTAGGATGTAGAGTGTCAATATATTATTCCACCTTGAAACAATGTATGGATGAATTGTTATCTATGTCATGGAAGCAATAGATACACCTATTAGTAATCTTGGTAGGTGTATTCATAAGAGCAGGTGTAATATAATTAGAAGTAACTTGGGAAGGCTCTTCAGCCCATTTGGTGGGCAATAGATTTAGACGTGGTAAATAAAACAAACCATAACCAAGAGAAGGTGGTGTTTATGGGGAGATAGCTCAAGGATCGATAGTAGGAGAAATAGGATTGAAAACATGAATGATGGGATCAAAAGTAGGAATGGACTTAGCTAAAGTGGGTGTAGGAATGGGATCTAAACTAGGCTCTATTGAGGGAGGGGCAGAGTCTATAGAAGGCTAAAGGAAAGTTATACACATTTCAGGGATAAGTAGGCTCTAGGGTTTATAGTACCTAGAAAAGTGATAGGGCCGAGTCATAACATGATCCATAATCTTACTTATATGAGCTTTTTCAAAAAATAGAGGCATCTACACCATCTCTACCCTATGATAAAGAGGAAGAATGCTAAAGTTAGGAATGATATATGATGGAACATGGGAAGATATACTAAAAGACTAAAGCAAAGAGGAATGCTAATAGATAATCTCAGCATCATGGGCCTAAATAAGACCTAAAAATCTATCATCTAAGGTATAACCATTATCATAATCAAGCATGTGAATATCAATGATATAGGTAGGGATGACATTATCATTCGATGATGTGTGATGAATGGGATGTCAAGTCTTGATTAAGATAATGGGGATGTAATCACAATGTGGTTTATAAGAATAAGGTTGAAAAGAAGCAGGAAGATGAGAGATGAGATAAGGTGAGAGATCAAAAGTTTTAATCTTGAGATTGATCTCATTATCATCACAATCTAATAGGTTAGGGGGATATTCCCAATGATTTCAAGATGACCATTATAACCTTGAGTGGAATTTATTAGAAAGTTAAAGAATTAGACTCACAAAATGGAACACTTGGCAATGGTTCAAGGGTAGGAATATTGAATGCACCTTGATCTTATAATTTTTCAAAATTCCCAGTGTTGGTATCACCTTTAATCCTATAGATAACTCCATTATGAGTAAATTTAATGCATGGGCAAGCAAAATAATTAATTTCTCTCATATGAGTCTGTAACCTACCAAGCAGAATGTTGTAATATAGAGGAAAGTTAAATATCATCACCTTCATGTAAATGGTAATAGGTGAGATGGTAATAGGGAGCCACACACAACCTAAAGGAGGAATTTAACTTTGATCATATCCTTGACATGTGTTGCATGTTGTTTTGAGATTACCTTCATAATATCTAAGGGTTTTGATAAAATTGAGAGAGGCAACACAAGTGCCAAAACCCTCATCAATCAAGACATGCTTGACTTAGATATCACCCATTTATACACTAATTAATAGAGGAAGATAATCTACATGAATCATAATCTCATCAAGAATCATGGAATCTATGGAAAATTTGAGGGAAAGAGAAGTGTCCATTATTTTCTCAACATGTATGGAAATCTCTTCACATTATTATAATATGTTATCTTCAAATCTAGATAAGGTTACTTTTCAACATGATAGGGGAGGATGGGGGATGTTAATTTTGAACAAAAGTTGTATATGATAGTTATGAAGACATGGAGAGGTCCTTATAAACTCAACAAATGGGATTTGGGATAGGAGATTATTAAGCTCCATGATAGGATCCCACTCATCATAACCCATAAAAATATTGTTAGAGACAGGTGAATATTTTTGAAGGAGGTCATTGAAAGGAAGATCCAAAGTACATTGGAATATATATTGATAAGAGGTAGAAGATTTATTGAGAGGACAAGATTATATATTATGTTGAGAAGATGAAGTAGCTGATGCAAGTTGGTTTTGAGAAGTGGTAGAATAAATGTTGATAGAATCTTGAATATCATTAGTGGTAGGTAAATAAGATGGAGGGATGGTAGAAATAAAATGGGAATTGTTATCCAATGGAGGATTTTAAATTGGCTCATCAAAATTTATAATTTCATCTTCCCCCAACTCATTTAAGTGAGTTGGAGAAGAATCTTGGATAACATGAAATGTGTAAGATAATGGAGGTGTGTAGATAGGTTGATGATCAATGAAAGCAACAAATTTTCATATAATATTAATATTAACCACATTATCTTTAGGATTTAGATCAATAATAATATCAACATTATTGGTGGAAAGTTTAGGCTTGTCTTTGTTATTTTACTAATTTGGAAGAGGATCTTTATAGATGGCCAAATGAGAATTAACTTGACTCAAAGCTTGAGATTTAGTATTTGTTTCATGGGAGTTAAAAGCAATGTCATAATATTTTTATCATTTTTGAATCATATAATCATGATCAAAATTGGGACAAAGAAGAAAATCTATATCCAAATTGTGAAACTACCTATAGGTCTCTTGAGAATGACTCCAACTAGTGTGAAACCAAAAATAATTATTGGCATCATATCAAGATTTCATAGGATGAGTGGGATTAATTTCTCATGGTAGAGGCTTGGGTAGACATTTTAGTAATTCTTATAAAGATAAAGGTTTGTCAAAATTGATAGTATTATGTGAATATAAATGAGGATTGGTAAATTGTTAAGAAGGGGGGGTTGGTTCTAAAGATTGGTTAGGAACAATAGCTTGAATACTATGAATGGTATCACAAGATTCCATGAAATCATCATTGGTAACATGATGATTCTTGTTTTAAGTAATTAATGAGGACCTAAAAAAGGTTTGGGTGGCTCAAATTGATTCATAATTTTTTTTTGACATTTATCTTAGTTAATAACCTCCTCCAAGTATGTGGAGAGAGGGTCTAGACCTAATATTGTAACTTGGAAAAAAGAGATTGGTAAAGAGATGAAAAAAGTTATCATCAGACATGTTATGTTCACATTTTTAAGAAAATGTCTTTAATTTTTTAACAAATTCTTGGGTTGTTTAAGTTTCTTACAATTGATAAAATGTGCCAAGGTATTGTTAGGAAGATCACTAGTTTAGAACTCTTAGACTATAGTATTTACAAAATATCCCAAACGAGTGATAGAATGAGTTTTAAGTTTGTTTTACCAATCTAAAGCATCAACTATGAGTGTTTTGGCTAATATCTTGGTAGCATCAAAGGTATTTAATTTGACCTAGTCTTTATATAGATTTCCAAATGTTTTTAGATGAAGACTAGGATCAGTTGACCCATGGTAAGAAATGGTAGGGGTGATACCTCCTATGTTGATATTATCAATTTGAGATGTAAGAGGCTCATTTTTAAGATTCTTGATTGTCTTGTTGACAAGAGGAGGTTGAGGAATAAGTTTACCATGGGCATCCCAAAGAGTAGGTAGGGGAACATTTTGATTATGCATTCCCCATGGCATCGATTAAGGGTGGGTTTGAAGATGGATAAGGTGGTTTTACATTTGAATAATTTCATTTTCATTATTATCTTGAAAAATATTCATTTGATTAAGAGTTTTTAATAGAATTTAATGGGTTTGAGTTGTATTATTGACATTATTTAAAGAATTAGAATTGGAATTAGTGGCATGGATACCACTATGGCTATTAATAAAAGCTTAAGAAGAGTTGTTTGAATGTGAGACACTAGTGGAAATTTTTTCTTGTGTAGTAAAAAATGGACTAGTAAAGGGATGAGAAGAGGAAGTACTATAGTCATGATTACCATGGGTATAAAATAATGTGCTAGTGGAATAATTAAGGAAGGTAGGTCTTGGAAGAGGCCCACTAGATGTGGAACCTACCATCTTAGTGGAGATACTAGGCATTGAGGTAGAGGAAATCAAAGAAGAAGAATTCATGGTATGATAAGGGTTCAAAATAGAAGGAAGAGGATGAGAAGAAAAAAATATAGTATCCCCAAATCCATGTGAAAATGTGGGAGAAGTTGAATGAGGCTATTTGGCTTGAACACTAATCATAAGTTGGTAAATGGTATAAGGGTCCTTTCCTCAATTTTGAGTAAATTCAGAGATAAAGAAGAGAATTTTAGGTGTATACTTTAATTTGGGTTAATCTTCAAGTGAGAAGAGAGGATTAAAAATTAAAGAGGGATGAGGCGGGGTCCCATAGTTTGTTGTATGAGTGGATATATGAACATTACTATCATCCAAACTAGGAGCCATAATCTACTTATAGGAGACCCTATGAGGGTTGGTAAAATTCATCATGTTCATTGAATTCAACTTAGTGTTGTCTTCAAATAGGATGTTTATGATGAAGGAGAAGGGATAAATAAGGCAAGGGTGATGTAAAGGAAAGGAAATATAAATAGGTAGATAAGAGTATAGAGTTTACTGGGTCGAGCTAATACTAAAAATAGGGTCTAAATTTTTTAAAAAAAACATGAATATAGATTTGATAGGGTTTACCTAGTTATATAAGCTAGGTAGAAAATAAGTAGAAAAAGATACAAATTTAACATGGTTGACCTATTAATATATCTTAAGGGGTAGAAAATAATACAGTGTTGATAGGGTTGACTTAGTACTATAGGTAGTAGAACTGACAATCTGTAAGAGACTATGTCGAATAAAATGAATGTGTACTAAAAAAAAATTGAAAGTACTTTTGTAAGGAAGAAATGAAATTAATAACACAATAAATTGGGTTAAATGAGGATGATTCAATTTAGGCACATAGGATAAAATATTTCACCAATTCTAGCCAATGCAAGTTTTTGTAATACAACATACAATTTGAGCAAAGAGTAAGCAATCAACATATTATAGTGTCAATTCAAATGATAGTATATGTAGATATTATAGTATAGAGTTGATAATGTCTCTATTGTAATACTAAAGTAAGGTTATATTAAGAACTACATTGATATTTTTGACCTAGTCTTTTAGATAGAAGATATAATATATAACTAGGTTGATAGAGTGGACCTAGTTTGCTATATAAGGGTAGTTATGACGATTGAAAACTATGAAAAATAGAACTATAATGAATAATAGAAATGAAAGATAAAGAGAGAAAGAAACCTTGGCAGGCTGAAAGGTGAAGATAAAAGTGAGATTTTTATTAAAGTTCCTTGATTTTTACTTGCAAATTCTACCAATTATGTCAACTGGGTTGAACTAGTTCTGTAGTTCACTATTTTCTAAAACTTGTGAAGAATATTATGCTAGTAGTTTCGACCTAGTATGCTTTATATAAGTTTGGAAGTGTATTGTGTAGATATAGTTGACCTGGTACCCAATATATAAGTGAAAACATGTATTGTGTCAATAATTTCAATCCAGTAGCCTGTATCTAATGAAGACTTACATAAATATAATAGAGTCATATTGATGTGATTGTGTGTTAAACCCAAACACAAAATTTAGAAACTATATCGATACTATCAACCTAATATCATGAATATATAAAAATAATAAATAAAATGGTAGAATAATGAAAAACATGAAATAAAACCTACAAGGGTTAGATTCATGTTAGGTTTACCAAAATGTATACAATTAGAAATGAATCATGTTTATAAATCAATCCTAACTTAGAGAATATAGATCATAATTACACTTCTGATTGGAGATACATTAGATAATTGAGAACATGACCAATTTAGGTATATGTTATACCCAATTAGGGGACATCTTACCATAATAAACAATGTTATGGAGGGTTTTCAACCCTTCAGTCAAGCATAATCATGTAATAACCCTAACTAAGCCCTATGTTTTCATGTTTCACTAAGCTAATAACAAGTAAATTAAATTATAATCTAGTGCTCACCAAAGCTTATGGCACAAATTATGGGTAAGAAATAACAAAATTAAACATGCATAATAGATATGTACTCACATTAATGTATATGGAATCATAATGTATGGAATAAAAGTACAAATGCATATCTATCTACTCTTACAAAGGAGGAAAAAAGTTGGGAATACTTACCTTTGAAGATGAAGTTGTCAAGCCTCAATATCTCCCTTAGACAAGGTGCTTTTCCAGAGGTTGTTGTGTTGTGTAAAGATGATAAGGATAAATTAGCTATAGGCTACACAACCTATAAATGCATCTAAAAGACTTCTCAATAAGATAAGGTCTATATCTCAAAATAAAGTATGAAACCCTAAGATTTCTCCTCAAGTAGAATAGTGGATAAGCAAATGTGAAATAGCTCTTACTCTTTTCTCATCTAAATAATGATAAAATGATCTAGTATATATAGGTAGATTTAACTCAAAGCCCTTTTGAAAGTTTCTTACGATAAGGTCAACCCAGTTGACCTAGTATAATTATGGATAAAAATTCACTAGGTTATCAACTAGGTCAACCAAGAAGTGACCTAGACCCTAAATTAATTTTACCCAAAATAGTAGAGGGTCAACCCAACTGACCTAGTATAGAAAATAGTCAAACGGGGCTTAAGTCTAGGAAAAAGGAGATAAAAGGTAGGAAATTACTGAGTGTGAAATAGGTAAGAACAAGATTAGAGATATGGTTTTTAGGAGAAAAGTATTTAGATAACAAGTGGTAAAAGGGACAACAATCATACGAAGCATCAATATTATACCTACCCCTTTCTAGGGGTACCCCTAGGGCATGCACTTAGAAAGATTGAGACTCAATGGGTTCTTATAATATAAAGAGCATCAGTAAGTGATAAAAGTTTGAAAATATTATGTGTACATAAATAACACATCTAAGTCAATTTTTGGGGAAATGTTTCATTATAAAACATGAATTAAGTGATGGGATGACTCACATGCAAGAAAATTACATGATTTTTAGGGTAAATACTCAATTGTCCTAATGGGTAGGAAAAATAAGTACTATGATCATGAGACATGGATTGTTATTCAATGGTGTAGTCTACTTGATATGTCAATGCCAAGGATGTGATATCTAAATGATTTCTCTGAATAAACATTACACTAAGTGAAAATAATGTTCTAAGGTGAATATATATGGATACTAGTTCTAACTATAGGTTAGGGTCTTTCAAACCCATATACAACTGATGAAAGTGTTAGTTGAAATCACTCAAAAACTCATTAGGTTCCCTATGAGCCATAGTAAATTGGTGGTATAGGGTATCAAGATAGATGGGATCTCTAAAATAGCTTAGGAAAAAGCTTTTAGAAGTATCCCATGTGGTTATACACCCATATTAAAGTCTAATTTACCAGTCATATGCTCATTATCCAAATAATAAGGGAAAAATCAACAAGCCACATTTTCATACTAGATGTGAGTCCTAACGATGGCATCATTGAATGTCTAAATGTGTTATTCCATTGTCAAAATCCTACCATGTGTGTAATTTAATAAAAATGAACCATGATTATTATGTATCTCATGAATGGGCCTTAGAACATTTACTGGGAAACTATGCCCACCTAGCCATGTAAAGGCAATGTGACTAGATAGGCAACAACTTAGGAGTGTTTTAGCTTACAATTTTCATGAAATGTGATTTAGTTTCAGATTCATCCCTCCTTTTAGCCCTAAAAATTCAATGGGTCTTTTGATGTACTAACTTAGGCAGGGTTTGTTAGACCTTTTATCTCCTACAATGATCTTTATGTGAATGAATCTCTCCATTTTATTGGTTATCAGGTCTTGGTATGTAGGGTAACCTAGTTAGCTCATTTTGACTATTTCATTTCAAGGGTATCTCATGAAACTAACTCCAGATGATAGCTTCAGATGTAAACACTATGATACTTTATTATTCCACCACTGATCTATTCAACAATGCTTAAATAATGATGGATAACAACCATTAATCATGATTTAACATTATAAATGTATTATTATTAGTCCTAAGCTAGCACACTGGTAAAAGTAAAGAACAAAAGAAAGGGAAAAAGGGAAGAAAAGGCTCTGATGTCATATAGATTAATTTGAATTATCTATTTTAATAAATATCATATAAACTAGTCCTCAAATAATATATACCTAGCACAACTCTAGATAAAAGGTGTGATAGTTTGAAGGGAAGTTGTTTTAAACAAAGATGAGCATAACCACCATAAAAATGCATAGGAAATGGCCATTTGAATACATAATAATTTGAATATCAATATGTCTCTTATTGATTAACAATGGTGAGATTTAAAAAAGTCATTCAACTATAAGATTCACTTATATAAAAGCAAGAAAAAAGACTACTCTAGGAAAACATGAAAATGTCTATCCAACTAGCTATGGAGAACCAAACAATCTAGTCCATTAATCTATTATAATATAAGAGAGCCAATACTTATTATAGCTTAGTCTTTGATCTTATATATATCTTCAATTCTATGAAGCACCTTCGCAAATTTTCATTTCCCAGTAATGGGGTGGTTACAAGCAATCATCAATGTGATTAGATATGGAAGTTTATATTATTACATACATGCCAGTTCAACCATGCCTTGATATATATGAAGGTGTGACCATGTTTTTTAGTTAGAGGCCATGCCATTATATTTTAAGCATTAGCTGATTATTTTGGGATCCACCATCCCATATACCATTTTCTATATGTCACTATCTCATTATTTTGGAGTTGTCTCATGTATCTTCCCTGTTACTACATACAAACCTTGAATCATCCCCTTTTTCCTTTTATTTTATGTTTCATGAATGGTCTTTCATGTGGGTTTATCTTTTCCATATTATATTTCAGCTAAGGGTTTGGATTTCCTAATGATGACGTGTGTCCAAATGAATGGCTTAGAAAGAAAGATGGACCCTACAAGATAAAATGAAATGATCAAGCATAAATCCTTTGAATAAATGACAAGGCAGTATCATTAAAATGATTGAGTCATGAATAAAAGAGACAACCAAATTTAGATTAAATGCGAGAAAAAATCAAATATTTTGTTATTTTAGACATAAATATTCACATTAATCAACTTTTAAATCAAACACATGCCTTTCCATATCTATAAAGTATATATGGATTAATCATTAATTTAGAACAAGCATTTAAAATAAAATAATGTCATCATGAAGTAAAATAATCCAATTGAAATTAAAAATTTAATTGAATAGAGTTTTTCTCAAACCTTTGATAGTTTTGATGTTTAAGATGGATGCCACATTTAAGCATATTAAATTCCATGTGCACATCTTTATTTTCCCAAAGGCCCAAGGTCTACAATTTGGTTATGGGTAGACACCTCTCAAACTTAAATTCAAGGTTTAAGATGATGTCATCAAGGTATCACATAATAATCCCTTATCAAACTAGGTCTTTGCTATGGGTGCATGAGATGATGCCATGTGGCATGATCACATTGATTTAGACCTTTGAACTCACTTCTATAATTAGTTTAGTCTATGTGGTGTTAAATTTTCAAGAAGTTTCCCTATGGTATCCTCTCAAGACCTTAGGTCCATGGGACTATTAACTTATTGTTAAGGTCTTCTATCAATCTTAGTTCTTAGGCTCCTTATAAATTACCACGTGACAATCTCTGAGGACCTTGGGGGCTCATAGATTTTATTCTATTGCTGAAGTATCCATGGTATCAAGCTCCCAATAAATTCCATGTGGAAACTCTCAAGACCTCAAGGACATATAACCATTAAAACTTTAATTAATTCTTCACTAGTCTAGGTCCCTTAGATCATACCACATAGTAGGATCTTAGGGCTTGTGGGCATTAAAGGGATGTAGAAACTTTTTGTACTTGGATTATAAAATAAAAATGATTTTATAGTGACACATGAAAAGGTTTGGGGGGATCAAAATACTAAAGGATAAGATTGAAAAAAATAAAATGACTAAGGTATGAAGCTTAGATTTTTAGACATGGTCGAATTGACTCAATTCTCTTGAATTTAGCATATTTTGAACTTGTTCAAATCAATTCAACAAATTGGGAGCTTGGAAAATCTCAACTCAAATGAATCAAATTAAAATAGGAATAATGAAAAAATATATGGCTAATCACCTAACAAGAGAAAAATATATAACCAAACCCAACCTACTTAAATCAAAAAGAGGTTCCCCATTTTAAAATTGAAAAAATATGACATGTTGTTCAAGAAACAACATGATACAAAACTACCATGATAATATTTTAAACTTTGAGATGTGGTAGCCTAGTAATGAAATCTATGAAAATATCCTCCCAATCTAGTTAGGGATGGATAAAGGCTACAAAAGTCCTAGGGTCTGAATGGTTTCATATTTGCTCTGTTGACATACTATGCATTCAACCACATATTTTTGTACATCACCCTTGAGTCTTTCCAAAGAGAAATCTTTCTTGATTCTATGACAAGTTTTCAAAGTCCCTGAGTGGCCTCCTACTATATATGCATGAATTTGCTTAATGATTTTATGTTTGAGGAGAGAATTCTTATAGGGGTATAATTTATCTTTATACCATACTTCATTCCCCTTCCATGTAAAATTTTTAGATCCCCCAAAACCTTGTTAAAGATTTTGAATCAAATCATGGGTAGCATTGTCATTATCCCATTCTAATCTTGCTTCCTCTAGATAATCTTCTTACCAAATGGTCATTGTGCATAACGATGCCTCAACTGATTCATCCCTATAGTATAGTGTATCTACTTCACCATTATTTTTTCCTTTCTTATAGACTATTTAAAAATCATAGTCTAACAATTTAGTCACCCATTTTTGTTGTTCTTCAAAATATAATTTTTGTTCAAAAAAATATTTGAGACTATCATGATCAATCTTTAATCTTCAATTAATGATTGGCTTAAGCCATTATGATAAGGTCTCCATTGCTTGACTAAATTAAAAATATCCATCATATATTTATCATAGATTGACTTAAGCCTATTATTTCCCTTCAATTGAAGACCTCAAATGCAATACATGTACCTTATTTCATGAGTACAACCCCCATGCCATATCTTGATACATCACATTCCACCAAAAATGTTTTAGAAAAATTAGGAGTAGCCAAAATTAAAATGGTACATAACCATTTTCAAATATTCTAATGCCTTGGTGGTTGTATTAGTCCACTGGAAAGAGTATTTCTTTAACAAATATGTGAGTGGGGCTATGACGTTACCATAATTTTTGATAAATAGTAACTAGTTATCCCTAAAAATCCTTGGAGGTTCTTTAGGGTCTTGGGAAATTGCCACTCCATCATCACATTGATATTTTTAGGATAAAATTTTACTTCTTCATTTGAAAAAATATGATCCAAGTAATCCACTTCTAAAATTCCAAAAGCACATTTAGAAGGTTTGGCATAATGTTAATGCTATTTTAAAACTGAGAGTACTTGTTCCACATGCTTCAAATGGTCTTCAAAACTTTTGATGTAAATGAGGATGTTATAAAAAATCAAACACAAACTTTCTCAAAATGGCTTGAAAATATTATTCACTAAAATCTAAAATGTCTATGGTGCATTTATGAGGCCAAAATTCATATGATCATAAACTCATAATGGCCTTCATGATTTCTAAAATTTGTTTTAGGTATGTCATCTTTTCATATTCAAATATGATGATATCCAAAGTGAAGATCTAACTTTGTAAAATAAACATCACCATGAAACTCATCTAAAAAATCATCAGTTACTATAATAGGAAACTTATCTTTGATGTTTTACTTATTGAGTTATCTATAGTCTGAGCACATCCTCTAAATCTCATCCTTATTCCACACCATGACCACTGGGGAAGAATATTCACTTTGGATATGTCAAATTATTCTTGCCTCCAACATCTCATGTACCATATTTTCAATTTCACTCTTTTTGGTATACATATATCTATATCATATGATATTAGGTGGTGTACTTCCAAGAAGTATTATGATGTCATGATCGTGTGATTGATTTGGTTGAAATATTTTAGTATGCCACCAAAAACAATAGAATGGTCATTCAACGCCATTTATAAATCAATATAGGTGGAATCCTTGGTTGGTTGAGCCTTTATGGAAAACAAATGCATCATAAATCATTCAACACTTTTTATAAGAATCTTCATCATCTGATAGGAACTACCTAGTTGTGGAGATTCAGCCCATAATCCACATAGTTCAAATGTCCTACTTTATAGATGGAATTGCATGAATAGTTATTGGAAATTAATCCCAGTAGTGCCCAAAATGGTGAACTATTATAATCTAAGGACAATTTCATCCCCTCCCATGATAATAAAAAACATAGCAGAATATAATAGGTATCTTCCATAACAAGATTAATACTATGGAATTTTACTGAATAGATGATGGTACCACCATCTACAATCATGATTTGAAAATTTGGATATGGGTAAATAAAATAGTTCAAGTCAGTATCCATTTCAATATTGACTAAGTTTTGTGTGCTTCCATATTCAATTGACACAGTCACTTTAAATTTATTTAGGAAACACACCACCTTAAACATTTCAGAAATATTAATATCTCAAAGTACATGATAGGAAATAATAGGTTGAGAATGTTTATATTCATCCTTGAGTTCATCCCAACTTGCACTTGAGGCCTCATCATATTCATCATCTTCAATAG
>JARHVA010002052.1:1232500-1315000 GCA_037957365.1 Torreya grandis
AACCACACCTTTCAATTAGGCCTTACTAGCACTTACAGGTCTCATAGAGACATATTACCCATTTATCAATTAATTGAGGAAAAAAACACAAGATAGCTTTAAAATACATGAGTCCACTCCATATTACCTATAGGACATCTTAAAATTAATACATCTGCCAAAACACTCTTCCGTTAAAGTAAAATTTACTCAAACAATAGTCTTATACATAGTAACATCATGAATGAATAAATAGTTAAATTTTAAGATCAATATATATAAATTTACAAGCACTAAAACCTTAAAATAAATATTTTTGGATTCTCTTGAAGTCCTATTCAAATTTTTTTTAACTTCATCAATAAATTCCTCTTAGATCACAAGATTTTAGAAAAATACTACAAACTAGTTCTTCCCTTTGCTAATTCAAATGCCAACATTCATTATTCAAAGCAAAAAATATGACACTTCTCAACATTTTGTGCTCCCTAAAAGATATATAAGTTATGTTCCATTGATATCCTTATAATTTTCTTGACTTTAACTCTTTGACACTCACCATTTATCATTGATATATGCTTCTATGATTAAGACACTTGGTAACCTCCTGTGGCTTTTGAGCACATTGATGTCAGTCCCTCCTCTTGTGCCACTTGGAAATCCCGCATCCCTTCTTAGCATTGAATTATTTAACTTGAACCACACCATTTATATCCATATACATGAATGCCCATGTTCCATTTATCTTCTATCAAATTATTGGGATTGAGACACATGTCACTAGCATGTACAATTTTAGGAACCTTTGACAAATTGACTTCGTGTGCATTGTTAGATCATAATCTATGAAAACATGCATTAAAAATTATATCCTTAATCTAATTGAAATATATTAATTATATATTCTTATAATTTATTTAATTCTCACTATTAGATGTGTTGAATGCTCGTTGTTAGATCTCTTCTCAAAAATGTTGCTAATTATAGAAATTTAGTGAACTTTGTTTGAGAGGCCAACTTTACACTATTATAACTTATGTTTCACACCATGTCCAAACTTGAAACTTGGAACATATGATATTTTATCATATGGGAATCCATATTTATATTAAATTTCTTTTTAAAACTTCACACATGTGAAATATGACATCATTAAATTGCTTACTCAGCCTTATTTGTCAAGATGACTACTTGAACCTAGACACTCACATGACTGCTTTAATGAATTTATTTTATTTCCATGGGAACTATAAGAAATAATAACACATCATAAGGTCTCTAAGACATGACCACACCATAAATATATCAAACATAACTTCTTTGTCATTAATGCACTAGTATCTCATGCTCTCTTTGACATCAATGATAACCTAACATCAATGACCATGCTAAAAAATATCTCCCTTTGTCATTGATGGAAAAACACCCTTAGATTGAATTATTACTCATTTTAAATCCTTAATTATTATCTTTCTCCCCTTTAATAGTAATGGCAAAGGGCTTCTTCTTAAATATGCCAACTTGATCATTGACCTGATAAATTGCTCATAGAGCTTAGAAAGTTCCACCTAACATTAAGCTCCATCTCATGTCATCTATTCTTTGACATAGACCAATATAAACTTGGTATTCTTTCATCCTTGGACCTATCTACCTATATAACTCAAAATCTCTCTTTTTTCATGCATGAATATTCAATACCTTTTTAAAACTCATGACTTGGTTTGATCAAGTCATCATATCAATCTTTTTAAATTCACAACTATAGTAGACATCTTCACACTTCTATCATTACTAAAGCATCATCACATATGCTTCCCCTCACATCATGTACATATTATTCAAGCCACTCAAGCTAACTAAGTTATCTCCCCCTTATCCAAACACATCTTGCATATTATCAAATTAAAGAGAACATACCTTTGTACTGATTGACATTTTGATCATTACCTAGAGTGCACACTTGCTTCCACATATGAAATATGTTTCCTAAGAAACATAGTTAAAGACACCCACTTGTCATAGAGGGAGTAAAGATCCCAAAAATCATGAGAATTCCATATATCCATGCTCTTACTTGACTTCTAGTTCTTCCTCATCTTTAGATTGACTTTGAATGAGTTCTCAACCTTATTCTTTTCTTTTATCTTAGGATCATACTTGATTTCCTTATTTATTTTGGAAGATAAGGCTTGTTCCTTGATACTTGAATTTGTTCCCTATTCTATTACTATAAATAATCCACTTTTATTATGTTTTTCATTTACATTATTAGGCCTCCATTCACTATGGCTCCTTCTCTTCATGATAAGATTGATAGTTTTTGAATTAGAATACTAATCATTGTTACTGAACCTTGTTATGTGACCTATCTTATGACATTTGAAACAAATGAGGTTTATCATATTTTTCATACCTTATGATTGATATATATGATGATTCTTTTAAGTTTCATGAATTTGTTCATGTACCTGATCATTTGGTCTCCAGAAGAAGATATCACAAAACTTTACAATATTACCAAACCCTTGACAATTATATAAACTAATGTCATTATTTCCTTGTGAACCTATTGACTATCTTGAGTGATGATTTTCTTCATGCTTTATATTATCTTTCTCATAATTCATGCAATTGCATTCTTTGATGATAGTATATAATCTTTTGACCTATGACCAAACTGATTACAAGAGTAACAATGACAATTGAAATTTGCATACCTCATACCATTTGATTCTCTGATTTGATTTGTCTTCAGTATGCCAATACCTTAATTTCTTAACTAATGATTGATCTTAAAAGTTTGATTGTCCTTATTCACATCATCCTTTATCTTTTCTTAGATTACATGTTTTTGTTCTTATTTGTATCCAATACCATTTCTATCACTTATATGTTTTCAATTACTCAAAATATTATCAAGATCATTTGATATCTTTTCAAACATCACATATGTCTTCACCTTACAAGATATCTTGTCTAATTTAGCTTTTAATGACTCAATTTTAATCATATACCATAAGCCCTCATCTTCTTTGGATTTTAGTATTGTAGACATAGTTTCTAATTGACTATTGAGATGATTGATAGTATCTTCATGTTCCCTGGTGTCATCATTCATTATTTTTTCAAACACACTAAATTGCTCTTCATAGTCCTTGAATTGTGACATAATCTTCTTGTTCTTTTTATTCTCAATATTTATATCTTCAAGATAATTTATCAATTCATACTTATTCTATAAAGCATTAGTTTTATCTTTAATTATCATGAGATCATCTCCTTTAGATTTGCTTGCTTCTAACTTCTGAAACATTTCAATCTTTCTCATAGCTTGATTTAGTTTCATCTATAAAGACTTCATCTCTGATTGATACATGATACACTCTTCATCCTTAATCTTTACTTATTAATTAAGAGTACAAACCTAAGTTTCAAGTTATTGTGTGATCTCATCATGTTGCTTGACTTCATTACTCAACCGTCCTTCCAAAATTCCAATTTGCATCTCATAGGATTTGATAAAAAAATCTTGTTTTCTATTCTTTCTTTGTAGTATCTTCATTTCTTCCACAATATCTAGATATTTATTTTCAAGAGTGAATTTCTCATCTTATTCCTATGAGTTAAATCTACCAAAGAAATATTTTCTTAAAGAACATTCACCTTCATAATCACTAAAATCCATAAACAATGTCTCATCCTCATTATAAAAATAATCATCACTGTCAAATGTGTTTACTTCTTCTTTTGTAGATGAGTTACTATCTTCTTCATGGTAAAGGCTCTTACTACCTTTGTATGATTATTTATTTCCATTTTTCTTATTAAATAACTTTCTATACTTTTTATGACCCTTAGATTTATTTTGTTCATCCTCATGAGATTCTTTATAAGCTTCTTTGTGTTCAAACTTGTCTCTACCTAGACATCTAGCTATAAAATGACCAACTTTACTACATGAAAATCATTTAAAAGGAATTTTTTTTCAATACTTACCTTATCCTACATTCAATTTTCTTGCAATCATGGATTCGAGTTGATCATCATTAAGATCAAATTCTTGAAGACATAACTTATTCTTCTTGGCTTTTGTGTTCTTGATCACCTTGAAGGCTGCTTCCTTATTAAGAGGTATGTCCTCAACAACTCTCATCTCACAGGAAATAAGTATGCCATGCAATTCATCCATCTTCACCTAAGTGAGATCATGAATTTCTTGTACAAAAAAGCCTTTAAATCAAAATTGAGTGTAAGTGTCCTCAATAACTTTTGTACTATATTAGTTTCATCAATCACCTTTCCAAAACATCTGATCATGTTTACTACCTCATCAAACCTTAGAATATAGGATGCCATATTATATTATTCCTTCATTTTGAGACCTTTAAATTACCTCTATTAGGTCTACAACTTAGCCAGTTTTAACTTTAATTTTCCTTCATAGATATTCTATAATTTGACCCAAATTTCCTTGGAAAAATTGTAGTGGATCACTTTGGTGAACTCAACCTAGGATATACCACAAATTATAACATCATATAATTTTAATTATTCTCACTCAACTTCTTATTAGTAGCACTAGTTGGAAGACTAGTTGGTGTAGTATAATCATCCATAGATTTACAAATATCAAACCCTAGAGACATGATGTATGCCATCATCCTTGCACTCTAGAAAGCATAATTTTACCCACTACATAATGGTGCTTTCTTTGAAGATAAACCCTACATCTATTGACTTACCATATTGTAACTTGGATCACCTTCAAGTGGTTAACCTTGTAATGAAGGTCCTATTATGATACTGATTATTAGAGGTATTATAACTGAGGGTGGGGTGAATTAGTGATGAAAGATATTTCAAACTAAAATTGTAATCCTTTAAATATCTTAATCAATGACCATAAGCATTCATGAAGCATATAAGTTATTCATAATAATGAATAAGAAAGATAGTGCAAGATCAAACATACAACACATAAATTATGTCAAAAATCCTCATGGGGAATAAAACCCATTCTCAGTCCTAAAAACTAATGGACTACTTAACCTATAAGATGAAAATAAACTTGAGACCTTTTAGTAAAACACCCACTTCACAAGGAGTACATACCCCTAAGTATGAACAAGAACCAACTCATTATAGATGTTTTGCACCCACAAAACACCTATGAAATCAATAACTCAAAAAATATAATTTCAATTGAATATGGTGGATAAAAAATGTATAACACCTCTCTTTCAACTCTTCATACACAATCAAACTTGCTCATGAAATCAAATAATCTAAATACCCTTTTAGATCACTCTAGACTTCTTTGCTCATCCTCAATATACCAATTTTCATGATCACTATTATAACATCAAAAATATCCTCAACCTATTATGTTCTTAAGTTCATCCACTAGGTACACTCCCTCTAATCTCTTTCCTTTGTTTCTATCTTCTGTTCTCTCAACACTTCCTCATCAAGTCACAAAACCATTACCTTAGCTTTCACTCTTTTTAGAGTATTCATGAATATCAACTTCTAGGTCAGCCATAATACTTTCCTTAGCCATTAATACTTGTATCATGATAATACATATCTCAGATTAATTGTCATAGGTCAACCCTAGCATTCATGGGTCACACTTAAAAAACTACACCTTTTAATTAGGCCTTAATATCCCTTATAGGTCTCATGGAGACCTATCACACCTTTATTAATTCATCAAGAAAAAAAATAACAAAATATCACTTTAAAATAGATGGGTCCACTCCATATGAACTCTAAGACATCTTTAAAAGAATACATCTTCCTAAACACTCTTCTGCTAAAGCACAATTTACTCAAATAATAGTCTTGTACATAGTAATACCACTGATGAACAAAAAGTAAAATTTGAAGATCAATATCTATAAATTTTATGGATGTACTTTATATTCCTATTGAAATTTTATTTTTGATTCATTAGAAAATTCCTTTTAGATCAAAATATATTAGCAAAATAATATAAACTAGGTTTTCCCTTTGCTAATTCAAATGCCAATGATCACTATTCAAGGAAAAACATCTGACACTTTCATCATCTCATTATCCATAAAAGCTATATAAATTTTAATCCATTTTTCTCCTTATAAGTCTCATAACTTAACTCTTTAATGATAACCAATGATCATTGATCTATGATTTCATTATTAAGACACTTGGCACCCTCACATGCCTTCTAAGCACATTGTTATCATTCCCCGCTCTTGCACCACTTGATAGTCCTATGTGCCTTCTGAGCATTAAATTATTTGACTCAAAATACTCCATATATATCCATCTAAATGAACACCCATGTTTTATTGATCTTCTATCAAATCACCATGATTGAGACACATGTCACTAGCACATGCAATCTTAGTAACCTTTGATAAATTGACTTCATGTTCATCATTAGATCATAATTTGTATAGACATATGCTCACCATTATATCCTTGATCTGATTAAAATCTCATCTCTATATATTCTTTTACTTGATTGAATTCTTATTGTTAGATTTATTGAATGCTCATCATTAGATCTCTGATTGCAAATTTTATTAAAGTATAAAAACTTAGCAAACTCTATTTGAGAGGCCAATTTTGCACTATTATGACTTGTTTTATACACCATGTCTAGACTTTAAACTTGGATCATATGATCTCCTATCATAGGGTAATCCATCCATATACCAAACTACTCTTGAAACCTTCACACGTGTGAAATATTATGGCATCAAACTACTTACTTAGCCTTGTCTGCCAAGATAACTACTTAAACCTAAACACTCATATGACTGCTCTGATGAACTCTTTGTATTTACATAATCACGCTAATAACTCATAACACCCCATAAGGTCTCCAAAACATGCCCACACCATAAATCTATCAAACATAACTTATTTTTCATTAATGCACTAATATCTCATACTCTCTTTGACATCAATGAAAACCTAACATTAATGACCATACTCAACATATGATGGCTATTTAAAATAGGGGTGGGTTTCTCCAAAAATATTAGGGTAATAAGGAGAATATAGAGGAGGCTATTAGGGAGGCATCCACAATCATGAACAAGACAAAAAAACATGGTAGATAACCTATTATTTAATATATGTTAATTGAATATAATCATGTCACACAAAATATATCCATGCAACCTATAGAGATAGGCCTATTGTGTTTACTATATATTATCTAAGGAACACCATACAAATGATTATCCATCCCTAGAGAACTAGAGAAAGGAGAAACTAGTGCACAATGTGAATATGGTAAATGTGTAGACAAAAGTCACTGTGTATTTGCAAGCTATCACTTAAATCTAGTATAGAGAGTTAAAAACAAACAAAAAAGGAGGTGTGGCATGTGAAATCTAAGAAGGATGATGTTTATTCCTAAATGGATATTGAATTTGTAGGATATGAATTTGAAAATAATGTTTTAAACTTTAGGAAAACATTTAACTTGACTCCTCAATATACGTGGGATGCCATTGGATGAACTACTTTGAGCTATATCCCAATTACATTGAGTCTCACATATTACTTAAGGGTAGATCCTAATGAATGTTGGAAGATGTAGAAATAAAATTTGTTCATCTAATTTTGAAATAAATTTTGAAGCCATTGATAGAAAAATTTATGAAACACACTAGCCTGCACTAACTAGGAATGAGTTGGCATATTATGGTCAGATGACCATCAATACAATAGATAATTAACTGGAGGCACATCAAAAAAATAATATCATAATTTCACCCTTTAACAAAGATGATAGTAAACCATACATCACTCCCATGAAGCTAGTTCACCATATGGCTTTGGAGATAATAATTGGTTTATGGTTGGTGTAGAACCAAAATCTTGGCCTCTACAAACCTGATGGTTTACTTCACAAAATAGATTCATCCAACTCAATAATTTAAATATATGTAGTGAAAAACATATAGATATATCAAAACCACAAATAAATTTTCATATTTCTGAATGGATGAGTGTAAGTCTCCATTAGTGCATTATTTGACAAGATCATAAGTGGACTTATTGTACCAAGTTAATTTGATAAATATGGAATACATCAAACCCACTCTATAATTTACTCTACCATGGGAAGTTGCATCTTTGATCAGGGGTAATTTAGAAACACATTTTTCTAAATGGGCATGAGGAAACCATGAGGTAAGACCAATGAGAGTGGTTTTGATACCATAAGATAATCACCCCATTACTTATTAAAAAAATGTTTAGTGATATTCATTTCTATATTGGAGCACCATGTTCCTAATGTATATCTATGAGTAAGTGCACTAAACTATGCACTCAAAGGTGTTGTTGTGCATGGTGGGAATTTCACCATTCCAAGAAATTGTATAGGGAATAATCATGTGAACTAATGTGAATTTATTTCCAAGTATCATGTGATTTATGATTAGTGGACATTATTATATGAAGGTTAGCTCCCTAAATTTAAAATTCATAGGTGTGTCGATATATGGTCTTTGTAGTGTGTGGAGCAAAAATATTAGGTGCATGTGTTTCAACATACTCTAACACCTTTTCCACACAAATTATACATGAACAATGAGAAAAATCATGAGACAAAAAATTGGTCATAGGTCCAATATTATTTTATATAAACCTTTATATTTGAGGATGATAACCCCATAGTGTATAAATCTCTCTAAAAGATTAAAATATTTTATGTCATGATTGGAATAAGGTATATTAATTACACGGTAACAAAGTCCATAGGAGGAAGAATCTAGGGACTTGAGTAAAGTTATAGAGAATTATAATTAAAACAAGTAGAAGGAATATTTTTTGTTTAAATCATATAATAGGATCTTAGATAATATAGTTCAGATAGAATCTAGTGAGAGAGGTGGATTTAGATTTAAATATTTTTTTGAGCCCAAATTTTAGATAAATTTACCCAGACTCAACATCATAGATAAAAAAAGGATATATAGCTTGAAATATAAATAATTAGGAGTGGGAAGGGGAAAGGTAACTAAGAGACTCCATTTACAAAGGAAATTACTAGATATACCAAGAGCTAGTAGATAAAGTAGTGGAAAATATTGGTACCAACTCTATGCCTAAGCAGGTAACCATAGGTCATTATTAGACCAAAAAACACATTTCAAAGGTGTTTAAATTGATAAGATAATAAAAATATGTATTCCTCCACAAAAATTTATTAAGTCAAGGGTGTAGACATTTCATTCGAGGAAATGTATATGTAACTCCAATAGTGCACATGGCTTATCAAGAAACGTCTATAGAGAATAAATCCTAATATGAAACTTATATTTAAGGCTAAGATTGACTAAATTTAATAAGTATGGATCATATATTTTTTAGACAAATTAAATTGGGTAAATTTGATGGTGGTTCATGTAGACACTAGAAAACCACACCATTTGTTCTAAATGTCTCAACACACCCTTTCAACCCCTTGACCCCCCTTCGGGTTAGAGAATTTATTAACCCCCCTTAAAGACCCATTTAAACTCCACCTAAATTTAGACAAATTAATTAATTAATTAGGATAATAAAATTTTATTTAAACCTCACCTTAACCAAGTCCATAACTTACTTAGTGACACCTTGCCTTAAGACCATTTCCTACCCTAACACTTACCATATTCACATTGAATATTTCAACCCATATGACCACACTCCAGTAAATAACTTGAATCATTTATAATTTTATTAACTTAAAAAAATTAAGTGCAAAACACTATTATTGGTAAGTTGGACCTATTCTACATTAACTGACATTAGTCATCCCTCGACCAACACTAGTTGACCAGGACACACATTGATTACTTAAGACTAACTATGACCTTTGCTCAGTAGGTTGAATAAGCTAAGTATGAGTATGGGTGATCAATTTTTTATGAAATTGTGCATAAAATAGAGAGCTTAAATAGAGAGATAGAGACTTCTCAAAAGCATAAAGAAGTTCCATTATTGAGAAAACAAAGATTTTAGCACTGTTACGTTGCCCAGATTCTCCCCAAACTCCATCAAGGTTATTTTGACGTGAAATATCCTTCTAAAAAAACATTATTGCATCAGATAAGTAATTTTATGGTTATTTAATCACTTTCAATTTTTTTTTTAGTCTTAGTATTGATTATTTAAGTATTTTCATACCTTCTCCATAAGCTTTCACTACCAATGCTAAAGTCTTGCACTCGAACACCCCTTTGCCATCCAACACCCATCAACATTCCAAACTCTTTTGAGCCTAAAACTCTATTTGAACATTATTTATCATCATTCCTAACCTCATGATCCTACCCAAACCTAGTATTAACCAAAAAATTCTCTAGAACTCCATGAAGATTCCACCTTTCTGCTAAATTTATAATTATATTCTAACATAGTGACTGATTTTGGTTCTTCCTAGATGATTTTGATCCAAAGAATACCAACATTAATCTCTATGTAAACTTTTATCCCCAAAAAAACAATCTAAAAATACCCATTTCAAACTATCAAAACTTATATTTCTCCATCCCTGTCATAACACAGTATTTATCCACATCAACCCAACCTAACCATTATCACTTTAGCATTTATTTTATTAAAATTAGTTTAATTTTTTTAAAAAGGAATCAAGAATTTTTAAGTATTTTATTATTTTTTCAAATTACTCTCTTCTTCCTTTACTCAAATCATTTATTATTAGCATTCATTTAGACTTAACTTTTTTTAACAAGTGGGTTGATAGCCATCCTAGGAAGTTTCATACTTTTAAGAGCTAAAATTTTCTAGGCAACCCAATCATCAAAAATTATAATCCAATTCTTTTTTGAAGTCTTATTTTATTTTTAGGTCATTCTTACCTAGACAAAGAAGAGTAATCATGATGTCTGGATCAATAGAGTGCACAACCACATCTAGGTTCATCTACACCTTCTCTCTTTATTTAGTTTTACTTGTTTTCAAAAATACAAAAATGATCTAAAAATATAGTGAAATAGTTCAACCAAAGAATACAAGATATATTAGAGTCTATGGTGATTATAGGGTACTAAATAATGCCTGAGTTAATGACCCATTTTTTATTCCTTTCACAAATGATGTTCTTGAGTCAATTATAGTGCATAAAGTATCTTTGTTCATAAATGGGTTCAATGTATATCATTATATTATGATAACAATAGAAGACTATACAAACATCCATTTTGCAATAAAGTGGGGTTCATTTCTATATAAGGTAATGCCTTTTGGTCTATAAAATTACCTTATTATTTTTCTAGAGTTGTAGTCACTACATTCAAGTACTTCATCCATGATTTTTTGGAATTTTATTAGGATGATTGGCCTATGATTTCCTTATTTAAATACCAACTTTCCAAATTATAACTTACATTTTAAATATTCTAATCTTTTTGCATTGCTATGAATTTTAAGGTGTTTTCATTTACTCGTTTTGGTGTTTTATTGAGATATGTAGTGTGCAGTGATGGTAATTTGGTTGACAAAACCAAAATTGTAGTCATTATGGGATTTCTATATCCTATAAGTTATTCTAAATTTTTATTGATCCTAGGTCACACTAGTTATTATTATAATTTCATTATAGGATATGCATCCATATCTACCCCATTGGAGAGATTATTTTTTAAGGATACAAGGTTTGAATGGACTCTTGAATTTCAAGTAGCTTTCATAAACTTTAAGAAGATATTGGTAACTACCCAAATACTAGTATTTCAAAATTGGATAAATCCTTTTCATGTACATGTAGACTCTTTGGGAACAACAATAGGAGTTTTATTGGCACAACCTAGAGATGGGGGCTTGTATCACCACATTCACTTTGTAAGTAAGAGTTTATCATTAGATAAGAAGAAATAAAATACTAGATAATGATAATATTTTGTTATGATATTTACACTACATAAATTTAGGTATTATTTTGTGGATACAAAATTTGAATTTACTATAGACCACCAGGCTCTATGATATTTTGTTAATAATACCATACTAGGAGGATGAATATCTAGGTGGTAAAATTTATTTTAGTCATTCCATTTTAAGATCATTTTGAATCCAAGAAAAAAAAATGTAGGACAAGATCATCTCAATCACATAAGGATGGTGAATAACTAGAAGACTTACAATATGACTCATGAGATTCTCATTTATTTAGAGTATCTCTTATCTTAAATAATAAGGAATAGATAGATAACTTTATATAATAGTGGATTTTTCTTGTGAATTATGTGGAGAAAGATAAAAATCATTTCAGTTCAAGGTAATTACCATTAAATATATAAATGGGATTCTTTACAACATGGGTAAGTATGATGTGTTGCATAGAGTAGCCTTGGATCATGAGAGACTATAGTTTCTATATAATGCACATAAATGAGTCATACGAGGAAATTTAACAAGATAATCTATTATGAATATATGAAAAAGTGGTATGTGGTATCCTACTCTATTTTATGATGCACACAAAGTTTCACAACACTGTGAATTTTATAAATGAGTAGGAAGGTTAAACCAAAGGGATCAAATGCCTCTAAACCCAATACTAACAATGCAACCATGAATTTATTTTTTAGGGCCTATTAATCTAACTAAAAATCATATTCATGCCAAATATATAATAGCTATAATATATTATTTTACAAAATGGGTAGAAGTTGTTACGACACCAAGTTGTAGTGTTATAAATGAAGTCAATTTTTTGTACAAGAACATCATAAACATCTTTCAAATTCATATGGATTAAATCAATGAAAAAATATCACAAATATTTAATAATTCCATCAATACTTTGACTATGAAATTCATGATATCACACCATAATAACATGACTTATCATCCTCAAGCCAATAGTATGCAAAAACATTAAACAAGGCTATTGAGAAGATGCTTATGAAAATATTTAATGTGTAGAAAGATGATTGGGAGGATCAGAATCATATGATTGTATCAATATACATGACCAACTTTAAACATGAAACATGATTTACTCCTTTTAAGTTGGTTTATGGAATGGAAGCAATGTTGCCAATCGAATACATAGTTCCTAGTGTATTAATTGTGTTGATAATGCATCTAGGAGATTACAATTCACTTTATGAAAAAAATTAGATTTAAATTGTGTGAAATAAACCATAGAAAGATTAATTTGGATGTAGTAAATAAAAAAAAAATTATAAAGCATGGCATGATTACAATCTACAACTAATTTTTTTACCTAGAACGAAAAGTTTTGTTATATGATAATATATTCATGGCACATATAGGGAAGTTGTGCATTTAGTCTAAGGGACCATATGTTATGCATTAAGTATTGAAAAAATGAAATATAATTCTTTAGGACCTTTAAGGAACCATCCTTATAGGGTGAGTATATGGTTGTAGGATTAATCCCTACTAGTAGTTATCTATAAATGTCATGTTGAAAATAGAGTGGGTGTTGAGTAGCACCATGTAATTAGGTGTTTTTTTTTATTTTAAATTTTTATTGCTTTTTTTTCAAGTTTTTAGTTTAGTTTTATATAGCATGATCTATATATCATATACATGTTATCTAAAATTAAAAGGCATAAATCATGAAATGGAAGCAATAGAGAATCATAAAGGCATAATTTAGTCATTATGTAATTTAATAATGTAAGTTTAGGAATAAGAAATATATAAAATGGTAAAAAATATACCTAATAAATGGTAACCACTAAGATTTTTAATGAAAATTCACTTCAAAGATTGCACATTCCTAGAATAAATGGATGTGTCAAACTTAGATAATGCACAATAAAGGAAATTATTTAGAAGTAAAAATGTTGTGTCACATCACCAAATAACTTTAGAAAAAATAATAAAACCATCCATAAAAATTATAGGGTCACATAAAAACAACTAATGGCATTTAAATTGAAAAAACAGAACATGAAAAAATCAACAATTTCAATGCAAAGTGTCAGACGAGCTAAGGAGAGGAAAATATATATAAGGAAGGGCATAAAAAGAGATACTATTTTAAATTCATAGAGAATAAGAGCCTTATATGAATTTATATTTATTTATCTACCTAAGAACATATTCATCTACAAAAATTCCATAGAATATATTAAGTGGATAAGTTTTAACTTCTCATCCATTTGATTGACTCACAAATGGAAGATATGGAGATCAACTTTGCACTCAGATAGACTAGATACCATGATATTAATCCTTTAAATTTAATTAATTAAAATAAGACCACTTTTTTCTTTCAAACATAAGTCATAGGCTTGAAACCATGAAACCTACCCTTATCAAATAGGCTATGAGGGTTAGACATAAATTTTTTTATCATTATTCCCACCTTTAGCTAGTTAAATGATGTGATGATGACTCTCCTAAGTCGATACAATGAAGGAAAAATACATTTGTAAAAGGATATTACCATTCACATCAATAAAATCAAAATGGAACAGGTAATAAGGATTCCAATATGAGGTAAGTCATTATCATAGTATAAAATTAATATCCCTCCCATCCACTCAGACATCAAGGAGAAATACGCATGAGCCACCTAAGGAATTATAATTGATTCAATGGATGATGTCATAGTGTGGGTTCTAAAATAATCCATCAATAAGAGATATTCTATATCAATGAAATTGTTTAGACATGTAACCAAGGGTTTCATTGACATAGTATATTACATGACCTAGATTAATGAGGACTTTAACTAGCTAAAGTTTATGGTCATTGAGTTGATCACTAACATAGATAAGGTTCTTACCAATGCATCACAAACATTTAAATATCAATTTTTGGTATTGATTTTGTGTTTTATGCAATGAATATATCCTTATATACCCATTGTACCTAATGTAGACTATTATCCTACCAATGCTTTCTCAAATCTTAGAAGGACCAAAATTGGGTAATATTATGCACATTTTGGTCATTTCAACCAATGGTGGGTTGAAATTAAAGACTTATTACCTCATACCTTCAAGTACCTAAATATTATTTAAAGTACCTAGGATTTATTTATATGGTCAAAAAACTTTACAATGGGGTTTAGATCAAAATTTATGAGCTCACAAACCCATCGGTCACACCATTTTCCTTATTTATCACCATGTTGGATGCACATATGTATTATTTGAGGTAAATATACATGGTCACATGATTAGTGACACCATTATGATCTAAATCCCTTATTGTATATTATACATTGACATAATAAAAGGGAAGTATCGATGTAATAAGAAGCATAACCTAAACCATCTATGTCATTAGTATATCTAGTCATATTGAATAGGAAAGATCCATCTCATATATCATCAATCCCACTAAATAAGAAGACTCATAGCAAAAATTTATGGATTAATGATAAGAGCGTATAAAAGATCATAATATAATACAATTTACAAACATTAGAGGTCACTGAGGAAGAAGTTTAAAAGTCCATGTTGGATGACATTAGAAGGATTAAATATGGGGAAGAGGAGGAGATATAATTATTATTCTAGAAGGTAGTGTGCACATCCTATTTACACAATAATGTTCCATCTGTAATATCAATATAGATACCTACATCTTTCCAATCCATTACTATGGACATAGTTGTAAAAGAGGAAGGAAGTAAATGTATAGTATGTCCCATCTTCCAAGGAGGTGCAACAAATGTAGGATCATTAGTTATAGAAAATGTACCAATGCATATGATTGAGCAATAAAAAAGGACAAAGACAATAATAAAATAATAAGAGAGTCCCCAATTTTCATTACTGAATATACTACACACTCATCAAACCGCTAGGACATCCATGATAGTCATAGAATGAATGGGAACCTTTATCATGGTGTCAGGTGTTGTAGAAGATGAACTTAAAGAGCAGTAGGGAGTGGAAGAATACTTGGTTGTAAATACTCACCAATCCAAGCACAAGAATAAAAATCCATTTCCACCTACTCATATAAATATGTTATTAATAAAGTATAGAGTGGTCATTTCACCATCTAATTATCCTTCTCCATAACATTTTCCACTTCCTTCCCCTCCAATTTCACCTCATTCACCATCATTATCCCTATACTCATGCACTACACCTCATGTTCCATGGACTAGAAAGTCTATGGAAGAGGCTACAAGATAAGAATATCCATAGAAGTTTCAACCCCAAATGGATATATCACAATAATAAACACATGAAACTATGAAGGTAGAATAAAAATATATGAGACTAAAGGAAAAAAAGGTAAAGGTCCAGATAGATATGGCCCAAAAAGAGGAGGAAGGGAAAAAAATAAAGAAGAGGAGAATCAAAAGAAGGAATGAAATATCCCATTTTAGATAAAATAAAAAATACATTACCTAAGAGTAAATCAGATTTCCCTTTGAATAAATAAATTCAAAACCCTCTAAATATATTCATTAATTTCATAGAATGTTAGCTAGGGCATAAGATATATGTCTTTCACCAATATAATAAATAATCACATAATATTATCTAGGGCAC
Organism: Torreya grandis; assembly: GCA_037957365.1. Classification (NCBI taxonomy): domain Eukaryota; kingdom Viridiplantae; phylum Streptophyta; class Pinopsida; order Cupressales; family Taxaceae; genus Torreya; species Torreya grandis. Next base: position 1,248,991 of record JARHVA010002052.1, read on the forward strand.
AAGATATATGTCTTTCACTAAGATAATAAATAGTCAAATACATGTAGAAGGATTTTTAACCACATACAAGTGCCCTTATTTATTTGAATTAAGTGAATACAAAGAAACCCATTTTAAAATACTTATGAAAGGTACAAATTGCATTAAATCAAAGTACAAATTTATTGTTTGAAAAATCCTCCAATTCTACCATTTTCTTAAAGTGATAGGTTGTAAACTTCCATGCTAGTATTTCTACCCTCTTGAACTATGATGCCCTTGATGACTAGGGATCTAAAGTTAATCTTTCTTAAAAATATTAAAATATTTGTAATACTTGGAGATAATTAGCAAATGGTATGAAGGGTTTCATCATCGTACCTATAAATCTAAGGGTTTTCATCCTTTGAATAATTACAGAAGTTGTAAGCTTTACCTCTTGAAAAAGGTTGTGTTTTTGTTCAGGTGATTTCAATAATATAGTTTATTAATTGTGCCTCTTTCCATTTTATAAATTCATTTTCCATTCTAAACTTAATTGTAAATTAATTATAATTAAATTTTAATTTAATATTCACCTTTTTCCAATTAATGAATATTAATTACTTTTTGGCCATGTCTCCAACAATTAGTATTGGCCCCTTTCAATAATAACTAATTAAGTGTCCTCTTCTTAATTTATTACTTAAATTACCTTTTTGAACAAATTAATAAACTATTATTAAATTATTAATCATTTTGAAAAGGGGATATGATAGTCTACCCTTCTAAAAATTATTTCTCCTCAAGCAATGCCTAAAACATCCTACAAATAAATATTGGGATCCCAAAAAAAAAAATTTGATTCCCATATAAACATGATCATATAAATTTTATTTACTTATTGATCTTAAATTCCATGTAAAGATTTCTCATTTATGCTCAAATCTATATCTATAAATTCTAGATTTCCTATGAGCTTTTATTCATGAACAATGATATCTTCAATCTACTTCTGTTGCACTAATCTAATTTAATATTAATATAAATCATGGTTTGCATTAATATTTAATGCTTATAAACCCTTTAATATTTCTTCAATTTCCTCTAATCATGTAATTGCATCTCCATGACATTCAATGATTGTGATCATATCCATGTGACCTGAATATGTAGCATAAAGATTAGTGATCCAAATTTCACCTTCTCCACAATTTTATGTTCTTCCATATTGTTGCCTTGTAGATTAGTTATATCTTCTATTTTTATTCCAAATGATTTTTTCTCCTTTTTAATCTCTATAATTTCCTATAACTTTAGTTTTTTTTCTTTCTCATGCTCCTGCATCACAATTGAAGAATTTTTTCACTTAATTTTTTATAGGTGTTTTTTTATTGACTATCAACTTAGCTTTCATATCTCTTCTTATCCATTGATCACACATTTTTTTTCCATATTTTTTACATCCTATGTGCTTGTTTTCAATGTGGTTAGTTTATTTTTAACCAAATTCTCTGGTTTATTTTCAAATAAGATCTCCTTACCTTTGACTTGCATGTTGAATTCCTTTTGCTCCTCTGTATAATTTTTAAGCTCATATTTTGACCTTTCCGTCTTTATTTATATCCATGCCTTTGGATATTTTTGATATTATTGCATATCTTAAAACATTTTTAACATGGATTTTTGTACCATCATCATGATTCAAAGGCTCAAAAGATCATAGTTTTAATACCACTAAAATATCCCTTTTCAGATAAAATAGGAAATAAATTCCCTTGGAAGGAATAATATTTCCCTTAGAATAAATAAATTCAAAATCCTCTAAAATTGTTTAATAATATCACATAATATTAGCCAGGGGTACAAGATATATGTCTTTCACCAAGATAACAAATAATCATAAAATATTATTTGGGGCACAAGATATATGTTATCCACCAACATAATAAATAATTGAATACATGAAATAAGAATTTTTAACCACATATAAGTTCCATTATTTATTTAATTTAAGTGAATACATTAAAATGCATCTAAAAATATTTATGGAAAGTATAAATTTCATTAAATCATAGTACCAATTTATTATTTGAAAATTCCTCCAATTTTACGCTTTTATTGGGACAATAGGCTATAAACTTCCATGATGATATTTCTTCCCTCTTAAACTATGTCACCCTTGATGAATAAGGATTTAAATTTGATATTTTTTGGAATTGGTAGCATAGTTGTAATCCCTATAAATAATTACCAAATGGGTATGGATGGTTTCATCCTCATACCTATAAATCTAAGGGTTTTCATCCTCTAAATAATTATAGAAGTTGTAAGTTTTTCCTTTGTAAAAAGGGTTGTGTTTTGTTTAGGTGATTTATTTAATATCTTTTCATCATTTCCATGCTTGTCCTTTTATAAATTCATTTTACATTCTCCCTAAACCTAAACTATTTGGAATTAATTTTTAATTCAATGTTGACCTCTTTCTAATTAATGAATATTAATTACTTCTGGCCATGTCTCCAATAATTAATTTTGGATCTATTCATTAATAATTAATTGTCATTTTTCAAATTTATAACTTAAATAACCTTTTTGGACAACTTAATAAATTATTATTATATTATTAATTATTTTAAAAGGGGGACATGATAAGGAAGACATAGAGAAAAATAGTTAAAGAAGTATAAGCTACATAGAAGAAGAATTTTAAAGAATAAAAAGAGGTACAAGAGGAGCATAAGAATAAATATGAGGTTGACACAAAAATAAAGGAAACTAAGGATAAAATTAAATTTGAGGAGGATTGGAAAAGAAGGTTCATGAAGATAAAATATCAAAGGTTTCTTCAAAACAAGTCAAATAAGTGGAAAATGAGAAAGTAAACAACTATGTCAATATGTAGGTAGAGGTAGATACCAAGGCAAAGGAGGATATTGAAATGAAAAAAAGGTTTGAAGTCATAATTGATACCTAGAAGGATAAGATAAAAGAACAAGTTATGTAGCAAATAGAGAAGGCCAACAAGGAACCAGTTTCTAAAGTCCTATAGACTTTCAACACATCAAAAGGATCAATATCATCACATGGAGGTTTATAAAAATAAGTGTTATATGAAAAAAACATAAGTAACCAACCAATCATTGTGGGATGTCTAAAATCCACCTCTATGACATATGACATTCACACTCGCTATATCTCAAATTCATCACTATCTAGTGCCATCATCAATAGTTGTTAAATAATTATATTTAGCTAAGAAAACCTAAGAGATGTTACTATATGTCACCAGAAACTCATTGGAAAAATATATTGAGGGACTTTTTGTGTTTCAAGGTTCAATTTTATATAAGTAAATTTATATGGAGTGAGATAACCTCTAACTAATGGAATAAAAAATATAATTTCATGCACACCTATACAAGGCCCATAAATTTATCAGTGAAACTTGTAAAACACCTATGATTCAAGTTCTTGGTCACCAAGTGATGTTGGAGGAAAAAAATCACATATTTACTTTCATGACTCATAAAGGACTAGGTGGTTTTTAAAAATTTACATTATCTCTAAGTGTAAGGTTAACATTTTAAGGCTAATAAAAACATAATCTTAAAACTACTCTAAGAATACAAATAATTACTTGACACTACTACACAACAAGCCACACAAAATTCTCATAGTATGATCAAATTGAAATAGTAGTTGTAAGACACTTGGAATGAAGCAAAGTCATATTTATCAAAGCATACAAAGCTAAAATAGCTATGGAGGATCAAATGTTCACACTATATTAGATGGACACTACACTAAATGATTATCTTGCATGAAGAGACAATGTCATGTTGAAGATAAATACATGAAAAAATGATATTTTTTGTAACACATTTAATTCATCTAGATTCACTAGTAAGCCAAAAATATGGAGGATATATCACAAATCATTCAACATATCTCTCTTAACATAGGGCCATCATTGATATCATAGAGGATGAAGACATCAATAATATTATGTAAATCCAATCTCCTTTTTGTACATTAAATATTATGGTGTAGGACACCCTAGTGGATTTGAGGTAGTTCAAAAAATGTTTAGGGATCATCAATGATCACTTCAATGGAGATGTTTATATGCAACAAACATTTTTTGAACATAAAATTGTGGAGAAGATGAAACAATATGAAATCTCCTTTTTGTACATTAAATATTATGGTGTAGGACACCCTAGTGCATTTGAGGTAGTTCAATAAATAAAGTGGTAAAAATAGATTAACAAGTAATTCAACCATAATAAACACCTCTAGTATCTAACTCTATAGCTAGATCATCATCATAAATAGCTTATATAACATCTTATTAAATATTAATGTATTCTAAAATGGATTCAGTTGCACCTCCATCTTCATATATTCATTCAAATCTAGTTTACACTTAATGCCTCATCAATCTCTTTAGGTAATGTGATTCCTCAATTTATAAATTTTGAAGAATTTATAAGTAGGAAAGGCCATAATATTTAGGATATAGGATAAGAAGGTTGAAAATCCATAAAGGTGGCCTTATGGTTACACCAATCTAATAAAAAGATCATAAAAGGTGATAGATTGGTACACTTCTTAGTTGAAACCCTAAAAGGGTAGCTAAGTAATGCCCCATAGGTGAAAACGTGGTCAATGAAAATCCAAATGATAACTTAAAACATTTGTTTTGGATGAACCCCCTAGTGTAATCAAAGAGAATCTACCATCTTTAGACTTTAACACATATCTTATAACTTTGTCTTAGGATGAGACAACTTTTTAAATCTAAGAAAGTGTTGGTAGTATACTTCAAAGTATAAAATCACAGAGTGTGTATGAATTATAGTGTGTAATGTTTATTATTTTGTATAATGTTTATCACTTTGTACATATTCAGTACACTATTTATATTAAAAGTATGTAAGAAAATGAAAATATATATTTGAATAAAAATGAAAGGTTAGGAATGTGAAGTGAGAGAGCCCTTGCAATATCTATAAATATTATGAAGTTGTAAATGAAAAGTGTTTTGATTAAGATATAGTATAGATTATTTGATGGTTCCTTTGAAAATTTTTGTGTATTTTTATTTCTGCACTCCTTTCACTATTTTTTTTTAATCTATGTGATTAATATAAAATAATAATTTTTTCTATTCTAGTACCCTGTGTTTTGATGAATATTTATTAATAATGATAGAAAATAATTAAAAGTGTGAATCTATTTTTTATATCCCCATCTATTTACAACAATAACTTAAATTTGCATAATAAAATCCTTGGCATCTTTTGATGGGTTTTTCTAGGGAATCCTACTAAAGTTACCCTCTATACGAGGAAACTAAGGAGGTGATATATAAGGGTATATTTGAAGTTATATATTATTTATACTCTACTATGGACCCATGGTATGTTGCGATGATTATCTGACTAACCAATGTGAGGTTGTTGTCTTCATAGTCCTTACTAATAATCCTAACATGTGACTAACGTAATCCATATAGGAAGGCACCCTCTTATCCAATGTCATTGTATACTCATATAATTTCCCATATTAAGTCATTTATTATGTGGTGTTCATAATTTCTAACATGTCATTTCTAAATCTAGGTCTAGGCAACACCCTATGTCGTTTATTTCTCTATCCAAAGCCTTTGTTTCTCCCCCTATGATATATATTTCTCAACCAATATATGTCACCAAAATACATATTTGGATTCTAAAGTACCATCACTCCTTTGTAAATATATCATTAACCAATTTACCTCATATTGAATCTAGATGATATTTTAATCTCTCATAGTTATCCTTCATCACTGCTCAACCTAGTTATCTTGTTATTCCTCATTGAAATATCTTATCATAGGTTATCTATCTAAGCATCATCCTCAAATAATCTGACTAGACCTGATGGCCCTATTTTACCTCCCCCTATAATATTCATTATTGGTGGCATAGATACATCCTACCATATCCTCCATATCCATCATATCCTCTATCCTTATTACCTTTATGTAATGGCCCTACTACTACCATAGTCACACATGCATTTCCACTATCTCCCTCTCCATCACTATCAATGTTTATGATAGGAACATATCCATCATGATGTCCATCACCTCCTGCTATATCCTCCTCCTCATTTTTCCTATCCACCAACCCCCTCATCCTCTATTATGCTACCCTCCATTATCCTACCCTCAAGAGCCTCTAAATCTACTCTCTAAGAATCTTAGGCCTCTGATGTGGAATGGTCAACATTACTAAAAGTGTTTGATCCCACCATGATATATATGTATTTTTATATTTACATTAATAACATATTATCTCTATTGAAATGGCATAACCTACAAATGGATCCATCAAGCCTTCACTATCCTTAGATATACCACCAGTCCTTAGTGTCATTGCTCACTAGCTACTTGAGAAAAAATGTCAAGATTTACATTCATATATTTCTAAATACCAAACTATTTCAATACTATATCATCTATACTTATCAATAATATACTCATATCACCACATAATATAACACAATATAGTCATAATAACTAAATACACAATGTTATTGACCCATACTAGGTTAACCTCATTATAGGGTCTCCACATGATGTCATGTGAATTCAATTTGTCCACTACCATCCTATAATATTCCAATCCCATAATGTCATAATTATCCACCCATTATAAATTTCCATTTATAAAAAAAATCTTCATCTTCCCTCACCTATAGTTGTCCTATTTGTCACTCTAGGGCTATATGCTCCCATGCCCATACTTATAATAATGTGGAAGACTGAATACTCTCCCCATCCTTGTATGCAACTAAATGTAAATCCTTTTATATATGTGTTAACATACATGACCCCTATTAAAACTCAGTACCAAAATGAAACATGTCACCCACAACATACTAGCTAGAAATAGTATCCCACTCTTGTCAAGTATTAATAAGTCATTGATAAGAGCTACCAAAACTATAGATAGTGGATCCATATTTCCTTCTACCATACATGCATGAAAATTAATAAATAAACCAACCATCAATGTTATTTCATCTTAAAATAATCTATCTAGTGATATATCATGCATAGTGTCCCTCTAATATACCATCATTCCCCATATCTAGATATATTAAATCCTCCAAACATCTTTTATTATGACTATCAACTCCCCTATTATCATATCAAAGGTACTAATCTCTAATTTCCATTGATATTCCAATGTCATCAATAATCCCTTATCATCATGGATCTTTGGCTTCTCTACTATATACAATAGCCCGACAATATTTGATACCCCATACTCATAATATGTGGAACCAATCCTCAACTATAACACTATAGATCACCTTTCCTATCCAATAAGGATTGGTAATCTCTCTTAAAACACCAAAAAATATGCATATTTAATCCAATTATAGATCAAAATTAATCAAAAAAATCATTAATTTTCCATAAAAATACAAAAACATTATTTACAAGTTAACAATAAAAAAACTAACAAGACAAATTCATCACTCTTTAAAATGAATTCATCTCTCTTCATAATGAACTTGCTACTCTTCAGAATGAATTCACTATTGTTAATAGATTATCTACTTAAATTCTAAAATCACCACTCAAATTAAAAAAATCATTATTTGCCATAATGAATTCACCATTTTCAAAGATGAAATCACTACTCTGATAGTAGTGAATTCATTTTTTGACCATTTTAAATGCATTTATTAATAAAACATTGAAAATTGAAAAATTAAAAACATCACTTACTATTTATGTACTCCCTTCTAGTCTCTAGTGCTCCCTCACACATTCACTAAAGATCTCATTAGTTGGGATAATATCCATCTTAACATAAGGTCTTATAAAAAACAAGAGTAGAAGAATCCTAGATGGGGAAAATTACAAGCGAATTAAAATTTACCGCTTACCTCCTACTTATTTACCCACCCACCCAATGTTTACCCCTAACATCATTTATTTCATCCATTTCAACCACATATTATCCTTTCATGAGCATGTACACATAATTTTATCATATCCAACCAATACAAAATCATTGAACTGCTTGTTTTATGTTTCCACAATAATAAATTCAATTCAATCACATTCCTAGGGATGTAACCTTAAAATATTCCCCTTTTCATATATCTATAATAAGGGTGAATTAATAATAATTAATGTATGAAATAATTTTAATCAATTACATTAATCTCATTAACACATCTATAAACATTCATCACATATATACCTAACCCTTCTCTTTCATTTTGAGATCCTGTTTGTGTTTGCTTTCCTCACATGATCTCTTGAGGAAGTATGTACCTATATAATTAACCAAGAACCCATATTTCATCATCCATATTTATTATTCTATAATATTTTAAAATTAAATACTTTTTTTAGTCATAATGCCCTTTCAAAGAGGGGAAAATGTAGACACCTAAAGTATACCATTATAGTATTACAGTTTATTTACTAATTAATGACATTCATCATTTAATATTTTTTTTTGTCATCAAAAAACCATATTTCTATCCTAATTATTATGTGACTCTTTACCTATTTCATATAATCCCCAAACATCACCCCTTTGGTTAATTAATTAATTCATTATAATTAATTAAATTAATTAAACACTAATTACACCATGCACCTAAAATTTTAAACAAAAAATTAAAAATAAATAATAATTAATCAATCCAGCTCATCATTTCCCTTAACCAACCATATTTAATCTATTTTACAATCTCATTAAGACATTCCACATCCTAATAACCTTATTTAATAAATTACTTGCTCATTCTAACAAATTTATTCAAACATCATTATGACATCCTTGCACATTCCAACAAACTTATTTAAGACATTAAATCCATTAAATGTCCATTCAAAAAACTTAAAAACTTCTTCCAACCAACACATAAATCTTCAAAAAAAATATTGAATGTGTTTGAACTATTTATTGAATATCCACCATCCAAATTTATAACTATTTAATAATTCTAAATTAAATTTGACCATTCATATCCATTAAAAAATTATATAAATTGAAGTTATTTCTTAGATTGTTGGATCATTCATTATCATTCTATATATATTAGCATAATTAATACTCTTGCAATAAAATCAATAAATACAACTATCATCATGTTGTTCAAATATCTTTCATAGGAGTATTCATTTGATAAACCACATATCAAGTGATCAAGAGCAAATCCAAGGTAATGAAAGATAAGTGTCTTCCTTATTGGTAAGAGGATATACATCTTATATTTTATATTCAAAGATATATTTGAGGTTTATATAGGATTTATAATAGAATTTATTCTTAATTCTTTGCTTCTAGTTTCAATTTTTAATTTTGTCATTTACAGTTGGTGGGCATGGATCTTAAAGGTTCTAATTTTACATGGTCTGATATAAGATTGGGAGAAAACTTAATTCAAGTGAGATTAGATCAATTTATGTTTGCTATGAAGTGGATCCTAAATTTGAATTGAATTATTTTCATCATTATAATGATTGGTTCTGACCACAACCCTCTAGCCCTTAACTTACAAACAAAGGTTAGGAAAATCAAACATTCTTTCCAATTTGAAAAAATGTGTCTTCAAGACCCAATTATAAATGAGAGAATCAAAGAGTGGTATAATGAGGAATTTTAGGGCACTAATATGTTTAGAGTGGTCAATAAATTAAAAAGTGTCAATTCCAATTCAAAAACTAGAACATGGAGATCTTCATTAATATGTTTAGACCAAAATAGAAAATAATTGAAGAACTTAAACTAATAAAATTATTATCCAAAATAAAGGAATTGACCACAACCTCTTCTAAAGAGAAAAATATATGATCAATTATTTTGACACTATATATTCCAAAGATTAAACCTTTTGTAGGTAGATATCAATAAATATATAATTAAAAGGAGGTGGGAATTCAAATTTATTCTATCTATTTGATTTTAAGCAAAAAAATTCTAAAAAGATAATATAATTAAAAAATAGTTATCGTATTGAGTATTTTTATTCTATTACCATCAATAAGGAAACCATAGATACCAAAACTAAATATTTATAGCAGCTTAGTCTTTTATAATTGATAAATTATGTAGGAGCATCCTTCTAAGGATGACATGTTTTGTGTTTGTTTGAACAAATTTTGGTTTGATCAAGTGTTTGATGGTCAATTATAAAGTTTATAGTGTTTTAAGGGTGTTAAGAGTCTTGGTAAACACATTTTAATGTCCTCCAAGTGTCTAGGGGTGCTTAGGTAGGTTAGAATTTCAAATTGGCACTTTCCCACCAATTTTCATAATTTGAATTTTTGAATGGTTTTATCTAGTCTAAGTGTTGAAGGAGTAATTTAAAGGAGTAATCAAGGTTTAAAATGGTTGATGAGACTTATTAAAGACACCATGTTCCTATACATGGGTCCTAATTCATACATATATATAAAATCAACTTTTAAACTTGTTCTAATGTCTAAAATTACTTTCTAGTGATCGTTGGAATGTCCAGAGGTGGTCAGAGTAGTTAGGTAATACAAAACATGTAATTTTTTATTTTTGAGACAATTGATTGGAATTATTTTTAATGGAATAATTGTAAATATTCAATAATAAAATAATGTAATTCCTTATATTTACTACAAGGTGACTATATATACTATTTTCTTGTATGTCTACATATAAGAATGACTGTGTTTTGAGTGATCATGGAATAAAGACTCAATAAAGACAAATTGTTAATGATTATAATGTATCTGGTAAGTTTTATATTTTATTTTTTATGGTACTTCAATCACTTTATCAATGGGTTTCAAAATTATTTAAGAAGGTTCATCTACATACCCTATTTCTTGTGATCTTTCTTAGAAGACAAAAGTTTGAATATGCATCTATAGTATGAAAGATAATGTGGAAGGTTTTGGAAACTTTTTTAATGATTGGTAAGTTATTTTTAAATTTTATTAAAGTTTAATATATATTTTTCATCCATTTAACAAATTATTTCATTACATAATGTGCTTAAACCCTAAACTAAAATGTGACTGCACACACAATTAGAGCAAGAAAATAAGTTATTTGTTGAACAAATGTATTATGTTGTAGAACCAATGCTTAGAAAAGTTTTATGGGAGTGAAACAGACCCTACTCAATCATTAAAGTTTATTTAAAGTGGATTAAATGTTTATTTTTCCAATTTTATTCCTCTCAGGAACATATAGTCTATGTAGACCCTAAACTAGGGTTTCGAGATGAAAATTACATTTTCAAGCATTTCCACCAACAAAATCTACTAAAACTTGGTAATTTTTAAGGGGTGAAGTATAATAATATATTTTAAATGTTTTTAACTAGTTATTTATGGACATGTACAATTATAGAGGACTTTATATGGATAGGGGAGAAGGAGGCCTAAATAAAGCCCTAAAAGGAGTTAAAAGGGTGATGTCTGAGTAGAGTCTAACTAAGATAATTTTTGAAATGAATAAAAAGATAGAGGGTGATAGGAAATTTTATTATTTTCATAAAACTAATTTTTACTTGTCTGTACAAGGAGAAAAGGCATAAGAAAAGGTTACAAGACTATCTGCCAATGTGTGAGAAATTATATATGATGTGAGAAATGTGTTGAGAGTTTTGTAAGTTGGTTAATTGTTATAGTAGGAATATCATGAGAATGAGAAATATGTTAATAACCTTTAAACAATCAATGAGTTTTTGAAGCATTGAATGAGAAAATGAACCTATAAACCTTTGTGAAAGAGTTGTATATTGAAACAACGAATATGTGTGAATTATTAAGTGTATTCCTATGAATCATTTGGTATTATATATTAAGAGATATTGGTAAGGTAGTAAAGACATATGAAATATAGAGGATGAGGATCAAAAACAACCCAAAGAAGGTTGTAGGTAGTTGATTTATTAGTAGTTGAGGTAAGGAACTTATAGGCAAGATTGCAAGCCATGGATTTGAATCAAATAAGAGAGATGAGCATAGGAGATGTGAGTGAAGGAGAGGATGAGGGTCCTAAATAATAAGAATAAAAATAAGGAGAGGAAGGTAGAGTAGAAGAGAGGTTTATAAGATTAGTCCTTAGAGTGATATCAAAACCTAAGATGGAGGTGCCAATGTATGAGGGCAGCCTCAATGTTGAAGAGCTAGTTAGTTGGATCATAGCCATGGATAAGTACTTAAATTATGAAGACGTGATTGAGGAAAATAAGGTGAATTTTTCAATGATAGGTTTGAAGGTTCATGTATCCCTATGGTGGGATTGAATATAGGAAGAAAGAAGAATAAGGGGAAAAGAGAAGATAAGCTTATGGGATAGAATAGTGGTCAAGATGAAAGGAAAATTCATGCCTAAAGACTATCAGACCTACTTGTTTAGGAAGATATAAAATTTGAGACATAAGGACATGATAGTGAAAGAGTACATAGAGGAATTATACAAATTAACTATTCAAGTAGGACAAATAGAGAAGGATGTAGAAAGGGTTATCAGGTAAATCAATGGTCTAAAGTTTGTCATTCAAGATAATATTAGTATTTTGTCATAAAGAATAATATAAGAGGCATATCAAGCTACATTAAAGGTATAACAAAAATTTACTTGAAGGAAAAGTCAATAAATTAGAGGAAGAAGTGGTAGAAGCTATAGAGAGAGAGGTTAGCAAGAAGGAAGAGGATAACCAAGTGATAGAAATTAGTGGAAAAGTTAGAATAAATAAGTTGGTAGAAGATCTAAGAGTTCAAGTCAATTTAGTATGCGTGGTTATATCATATGGCAGAGGAAGAGGATATATTGTATTTCAAGGTACATGTTTCAAATGTAACAAATTTGTAGGACATAGATCATATGAGTGTCTAAAAGACATTTAAAGTGGCAGCTCTTAGAGTGAAAGCATAAATCAAGTGGTTCAATAAGAAGATGAGAGTGTATTTTAATTTCCAAACTATGTGTAAGAACCTAAAATATGGGAGATCTTATTGATGAAGAGAATTATTTTGAAGACCAGCCATGAGGAGAAATAAGCACCACAAAGAAAAGCATTGGTCAAGACCATGTGCAAGAGCAAAGGTAAAGGTTGTAAATTCATAGTTTATAATGGTAGTATGGATAATATTTTGTCTTCCATGATGGTAGATAATCTAGGATTAGAGAGAAAAAACATCCATGTCCATATAAAGTCTCTTGGATTCAAAATAGTCATCAAGTCTTAGTGGATGAATAATGTTATGTAGAATTATAGATTGGTGGTTATAAGGATATAATTTTGTGTGATGTGATTCCCATTAATGTGTACCATATCATCCTTCATATACCATGATAGTATGATATGATATCTATGCATGATGTTAGAGCCAATACTTACACCATTGAGAAGGATAGAAGCAATCATACACTCACCCCATTAAAGGATAGTCAAGAATGAAAGGAGGTACATAGTAATGTGATGATGTTTGGGGAAAAGGAATACTTGTTAAAATAAATAAATTATAGCATTGAGGAAAAGAGTGAGACATCTTATAAAAATATCCAAGGCAAAGAATATGGAGTGCAAGTTGGTAAACCAAGGGAAGAGAATAATACAATAGTTTAGCAAATATCTAAAGTACTAATGACTAGAAGCAAATAGAATCTAAAACCAGTGACTCATATTTAGGTAATTAATGCATTGTGTGAACCTCAATAAATGGTTATTATAGTTCTAAAATAAACTATTTTATCTTGTGAAACATAGCCCATGTCAATAACTCACTTGGAAAAGATGATTACAAAGTTGTCTAATCAGATATCCTGGATAGATAATGTAGAGTATTTAATAAAATTTGATAAGAAGGTAAACATGTTGAGAGACCTTATGAATGACTAGACATTGATTGAACAATATAAAGAGAAAGATAACTCAATTGAAGAAGTTGACATTGTTGTAGATGATAAGAAGACACAACAAGAAACACTGCAAGAGTGTGGCTTCATAAAAGGCAAGAAAGAGTTGATAATGTTTAACTTTCATTTTTAATATGTAGGTTTATTATAGGATAACAAAAAAATGATATATATGATAAGGTTGGAGATTAAAATTCAAAAATATAACCTCAAAGGAGGAAGAAAGGTGGCATTAGTCAAAGGATAAGGAGGTCTGTGTGTCACTTATAAGCCTTGGGATCCACCAGGATGTGACATTGCATATTTGGAGTGAAAAAGAGAGAGAGATGATAAGGAGTATGTTAATACAAGTTGACTAAAATTTAATGGAAATATTATTTTGTACCTTAGTAGTATGATGTAGGAGCATCCTTCTAAGGATGACATGTTTTGTGTTTGTTTGAATAAATTTTGGTTTGATTAGGTGTTTTATGCTCAATTATAATGTTTAGAGTGTTTTAAGGGTATTAATAGCCTTAGTAAAAAAAATTAATTTCATCCAAATTCTTATGGGTTCTTAGATAGGTTATAATTTCAAATTAGCACTTTCTCACCAATTTTCATAATTTGAATTTTTGAATGGTTTTGTCTAGTCTAGGTGTTGTAGGAGTAATTTGAAGGAATCATCAAGATTTCAAATGGTTTATGTGACTAATTTAAGACACCATGTGTCTATACATGCTAACAATTCATAAATGTATAGAAAATCACCTTTGGTACTTGTTTCAATGTCTAAAACTGCTTGCTAGTGAGCGTTAAAAGGTCCAAATGTGGTTTGAGTAGTTATAGGTGATACAAAACTTTTAATTTTTTATTTTTGATATAATAAATTAGAATTAATTTTAATGGAATAAGGTTAAATATTCAAGAAAAAAATTATGTAATTCTTTATATTCACTACAAGGTGACTATATATACTATTTTCATGTATGTCTACATTTGAAAATGACTATGTTTTGAGTGATCATGGAATAAAGACTCAATAAAGACAACTAGTTAATGTTTCTAATGTATGTGGTAAGTCTAATAGTTATTTTTTTATGGTACTCCAAGAAATATATACATGGGTTTCATATTTATTTAATAAGGTTCATCTACATACCATGTTTTTTGTGATCTTTCTTAGAAGACAAAAGTCTGAATATGCATATATAGTATGGAAGATAATTTGGAAGTTTATGAAAATGATTAAGATGATTGGTAAGTTAATTTTAAATGTTATTAAAGTGTTTTAAATAGTTTCCATTCATTTTAAAAATTATTTCATTGCATATCATGCTTAAACCCTGAACCAAACTATGACGACACACATAATTAGATCAAGAACATAAGTTATTTGTTGAACAGAGGCATTATCCTATAGATCCAATGATTTTAAAAGTTGTATGGGAGTGAAATAGACCCTAATAAATCATTAAATTTTATTTAAAGTTGATTAAATTTTTATTGTTCTATTTTCATTCCTCCCAAGCACATATAGTCTATGTAGACCCTAAACTAGGGTTTCAAGATGAAAATTCTATTTTTAGGCATTTCAACCAACAAAAATTCCTCATCATTGTTAATTTTAAATGGTTGAATGTATTATAATATATTTTTAAGGTTTTTAACTAGTTAGGTATGGATATGTACAACTATAGAGGATTGTGTATGGATAGGGGAGGAGGAAGTCTAAATAGGCCTAAAGAGAGCACTAAAAGGAGTTAAAAGGGTGATGTCTGAGTATATTTTAACCAAGATCATTTATGGAAATGAATAAAAAGATATATGGTGATAGGAAATGTTATTATTTTCACAAAAATAATTTTTACTTGTTTGTATGAGGAGAAAAGGCCTAAAAAAGGCTACAAGATTATTTACCAAAGTGTGAGAAATTATATATGATGTAAGAGATGTGTTGATAGGTTTTTAAAGTTGGTTAGTTGGTCAAATATTAATATAATGAGCATGATAAATATTACAATAACCTTTACAAAATTAATGAATCATTGAGTGAGCAAATGAACCTATGAACCCTTGTCAAAGAGTTATATATTCAAATAAGGAATAAGTGTGAGTTGTTAAGTATATTCCTTTACATTAACAAATATTAGTCAAGACTCCACCCTTTAGTTATATACATCCCTAATTCCAAAAGGATCACACTCACCATCTCATTGTACCTAAATGATTTTCTAATAGTCTGATCCATATCATTATGATGACCCAAGTCCCTTACATTTCAAATAAATATTAAAATATGATAAAGATAATTCACTATCATTTTCAAAAATGTACCTATTTCTATCCTTATAGACACTATCATACATATAGGGACACTACCACTAATGATAGTGTTAATATATTTATCTAGTGTCCAGTTGCCAAAATTCATCCAAATTACAAATATTTTGAAACCTATGGTTCAACCTATTTGTCTTATTGAACCCTATCATGAGATATTTTTTAAATATGTGGTATAAATACAAGTCTAATCCATCTCATTATTCATCTATAAAATACTAATAAATCACCTCAAAAATACCATTTAATCAATCATACAACCATGTTATTCTTCCATATTCATTCTTATTTTCATATCAAGCATCGGATTAGTCATATTACAATTCTAAAGCATTCAAATAAAAACCCATGAAACATATTTGTAAATTTAAAAGCTAGATCATTTCATGCATTTTCATATAGCATATTTAACTTTTATGAATAAAAATTACCACACATAAGGTATAGATACATAATTCAAAGGCCATATTTGGAGTATTGGCTATGTAGGTAGTGCTCATTGATATAGGGATCTTTGCGGCCATCTTAACACTATAATCTTGATAATTCATTTTTATCAAACTCATTATCAAGGTGAAGAGATAGGATTTGATCAACTGTAAAATAGTGACAACCTATATTCTATATCTAAAGACAATAGATGAAAGGTGGTAGACAACCTAGAACAATGAAGTTGGTCACATAAAGATCTAATCATTAATCTATACTAGATATTTACATCATAGTTTGCTGACAGTATTGATGGTAGTGTATAGATCTAATGGTAGTATTGACATATATAGAAGTACAATTTCCAAAATTTGACAACTGATCCAAAGTGTTTAGCCTACATATGTTCCAACTATTTCTAGTCTAGATCTACTTTTATATATTAAACCCAACTAATTATCATTTCTATTTGGTGTTACAATTAATTGAACATATTTAAAATTTTGTACATTCTATATTTAGCATATCTAAGTATTATAATTCAAAATATTCATTTATATAAGTTTCATAATTAATTTCTCTATTTTAGATGTTATTTCTAAATTATATAGTACCTTGGTATTTTACACCTGTAAAATACATATCATGGATGTACCTTCAACTTATATACCTTTACCACTACCAAAAGGCTCATATACACTATCTTTATGTGTTTTATTTCTTATCTCTTAGTTAAACCAATGTTATTTTGATGACTTAGACCTGTTATCTTTCTTTTAATGTTAAAAACCTACTTATCTTTCATCTTTGCATGTTCTAGATCTGCACCTATTTTCCAACTTCTGAGACACATCCCAATCACACACTTGTGTAAATGCAAGTGTCCTACCTTAACACAAGTGTAAAGTGCCCTAAATTCATCCAATTTTCAAATTAAACTTATTTTTATGTTTGGCCTATGTTATTTAATGTGAGGTATTCTCTAAAGGAATTAGTATAAATACAAGATCAACCCTCACTCATTCCTCACCTAGAAAATACCTAAAAAGACCAAGGTAACTTACTAAAAGAATTATATCAAAAACTTAAGTGAGTAAAGATTCCCTATTTTATCCTATTTCCATATTAGACATAGGGATAACTCATCTATAGGTCTAAATTATTGAAGGATCAACACAAGAGCTATATTTTCCAAGTTACAAGGTATGCCATTATTTTACTTAATTATCACATATTGCATGATTCACACACAAAATAACATGTAGGGGATAACTACATAAGTTTGAGGACATCTTCAGAGTATTAGATATGTATGAATTTATCATTTATATAGTAATCATTGGGGTAACTCGATGTTTTGTACCCACTAACCCATTTTTCTCATAAACACTATGAAGATGAATAAATAGGGTTTTGATATTTGACATGGAGTAATAGTCCATGACCTAGATTTTAATGCACCATATCAAAGGTGACATAGAATCCATAAGTATCTAGGTGGTCACATATAGTTTTAGTATGTATTTTATATTAGACACCCACATCTAAGTTAAATAGTAGTATTGATACAATCATCCCAAGTTGATGTAAGTGTTTATGACTAAAAAGGAGCATTATATAGAATCAGATGATTATTCTAGAATATATATCTAGTCCACTTTATACTTGTTGTGGATTTAGATTTGCATTAGAATTAGAACCAAGTGTTTTTTTCATTGTTATTGTAATATCTAGCATAGTTTTACTTTCTATCTTTTAGAAATTTAGCAAAATAAATTTAGTAAATGTTTATCTAAATTTTGAAAATAATTCTCCTTTTTAAAAGATATTATACAATAATTATGCCCTATACTTTCTCTACCCATTTAACCTTATATTCCCCACATCTAGATTTTAGGGTTAAACATTTGGTGAAACTAATTCTTATGAATGCATTTTTTTCTAAAACTAAGGGTTTTCAGTCATCTAGGGTTTCAAATTGTTGTACATTTTAATTTACTTCTTTTTTATTTAAAATACAACCTAGGCATATCCTTGGATTGGAAGGTGTGCCTATTAAATACATTTATATTCTACTTATACTACCTAAGATGTCTAAATGTAATGAGGGACCTAATCTTATGGATCATAATTATAACAATGTTGAGAATGAAAAACATATTGATGAGATAATCATATAAGAAGATTTTGATAATGAAAATTGTGAGTCTAATGAAACTAATAAACATGAGAAAATAGATCATGAGAAAGTTCAATCAATTGCATTATTTCATGAGAATATTTATAAACTTTTTAAAGATCTTGATGGAATCTTAAGAACCATATTAAACAATAAAAAATTAAAAAGTATAGATGAACAACTAGGTCCCATTGATCATGGTATTAAAATTATGGTTATCCCCATATATCATCAACCATCCCCTTGATCACATTATCAATTCATACTTATATTAGGAGCACATTATATTACATGGTAAATCTAAATTCTTCAACTCAAATACTAGTTTCAATGTCGATATCTACCTAACCTATGGGTTCACCTCCTTTGGTGAATTTTTAAGTGTCCAACCTAAAAGACCAACAGGTGAAAGATATTATTCAAACTATTAAGCTTTTGAAAAATAATTTTATAAATATTAAAAAAAATTATATGAAATATCCTTATAATATTTATTCACAAGAAATTTTGCATAACCCTCTTGCACTAGAGATGTATTTTCACCCCTTGCTAACTAGTTTTATTGTACCTAAGTTCACATTTTATGATGGCAAGGGTTATCCTGAATAACATATTTGACCCTTTAATGTGACATAACTTTAATATGCCTCAAATGATAAACTTTTGATCAAATTATTCCCAAGGAGCTTAAAATACTATGATTTAAGGTGGTTTTTTAATTTACCAACTCAGTTGGTAAACACATTCAAACCCCTTGCAGATCAGTTTTTAGCACACTTATCTATTAAAATTACTGAAAACATTTCATATGCCCCAATTTCAAAAAATTAAATAAGGAACCAATGAAACTAAAAATGAATATGTATTAAGATACAAAACAATATTAGCTAAAATGACCAATCCTATGGAAAATAAAGACCTTTAAGATATTTCAAGGAAAGTTTACTTCATCCTTTCATGAGTCCATTGTATTCAAAAATTTCAAATATTTTAATGACTTATGCCACATTGTTCACCATCATGAAATGAAAATTATCTCATTTTAAAAACTTAAATATATAAAAAATACACCAACCACATCTACATCCAATACCAAGTTTATTATTAAACTAAGTTATAAGGTCAAACCTCCTAAGCCTAAAAAAACTACCATAGTTAATGTGGTGTCATAACAACCTAATAATATTGTATTATCCAATGCACCACATAGATAGTTTAAACACTTACCTGATTTTTTGCTTCATTACTCTTGTAGCTTATAGAGTGTCATTTTATATCTCTCCACCATCCTATAATGGTTGATATGAGTATACCTCTACCCAAAGGGTATGATATAGATTATTATTGTGACTATCACCAAGGCCTTGGTAATTTTACAAACATATGTTTTACCTTGAATCATAAGACCTAAGACCTCATCAATGACCAAAAAATTACATTTGATGAACCTCCAAAGGAATCAGGGTCATGACCTAGTGACTGCCAGAAACAAAAAATATCTAGCAATCCCTTGAAATATCATTAAAGAAAGATCCATAAGTTCAATTTTAATATAATTAAATCCCTATCCATATCATTATGATCACCCATTTGATGATATTATTGTTACTTATACATGACATACACCTCCTAGGATGTAGAGACCCTGTATTACTTTTGATGACAGTGAGATTAGGGATGATGACTTAGATATTTATTCCTAATTCATACAAGAATAACTTCATCACCAACTTATAAATAATGTTATGATTTATATTTTTGTAATATAAAATGTTGTACCATGACATTACTTACGCATTTGGGTTATACAAATCATGATTTACATCCTAAGACAAGATCAATTAGAGTATTTGATGGAACCTCACAATAGGTTCTTGATGTTATTAACTTACCTTTATATATGGGTCCCACCCATGTGGTTAATACATTATAAATTATACCTTCCATGGGTGTATTTGATATATTATTGGTATGACCTTGGATACATACACTATGAGTAATACCTTATCTAGTGTGTGGGTGTGTTAGATACATTCATTCCAATCATGTAATTATAGTTTTTGAAATTCTATATGAACATCCACTTAAGTGAGAGAAATTTGTACCTAGATAATTAAATATAAAACCTCCTCAAATTAATCTTTTACAAAAGGTTAAACAATAGGAAATCCCTTTACCAGGTGACCAGTACCTAAAAGACCATTACATAAGAGATCCATAGTGGGTTTTATGGAATCCTCATTAGTTATACACCATATTAAATTATCAAAATCACCTACACATGTTCCTATTAATGTTAATGCAAATAAAACATATAAAACTCAATTATGGGTTCCATAAACCCCTACTCCTATACCTACTTATTCATGATCACATAGCCCTATTTTACATATGTAGAGTATCACAAATACTATAGTGATAGATATCATGCCTATACATTCTCTTTGGTAACATCAGTAGTTTATTACACCACGTTCATAGTGGGGAGATATAAATTATCATCCTTCGGATGTAATCATAGGATAGCCCTTTCCTTTCACCTATTCTTAAAATATCAAAAAAAAAAAAAAAAACTTCAAAAATCCAAAAATATTTTCAGCATTTACATATCCTATTATCTCCTCATCATATATGTTTTTGGTTCCATGTTTCTATATGGCATATAAATATTTCCTATATACATGTGTTTCACACATATTTTGAGTGTGATATAGGCATAAATAGATAAATAATCTATGCACTTTTGGATGTTGGGATTTCTCTTACTCACATCACTAGAACATTGGGGGTATCCACCTCTATGATCATGATACATATATGTTATCATTATATGGTTTTTTTACATTATCATGTTAAAGCTCATATATGTACTTATACATGCCTTATCTAGGATTATATATTTTGAAGTGTACTTGATATTCTATGTACTTAACATTTTTTTATAAAACATATACCTAGGGATTAGTATGATATGTTGATGTTAGTTATTTATGATTTCATTTATGCACTTCCTTAAGTGTCTTTCTCCAATTTTATGGCCCCCATACCTTTTTTTTCTTATTTAAAATTTGAATATGGCATTGATTTTTGTAGGTTGACATTTTAATATCATTTCTTGATTTGTGGAAATTTTACTAATTCATGTCACTTCAATTATGTGGTATTTAAACATGCTCATTATTTCAAGTCTCTTTAGACCAATGTATTTTGATATTCTTTTTAGTGTTCTTATTTATATGCTCGATTACTTTTTGAGGTTCTACTATTACTATTTATACATTGCCATGAACTACATCATGCATCTTAGGATTTGGTATGGTTGAAGTGATTAAATAACTTAATATTTCCAAGTTTATAATGTGGAATTGATTTCATCATCTAGCCTCACCAATTTGATAGTGTGAGTTGAATTGGTTCGTTCACACTCACTAGGTTATAAGTATGATTGGGTTACATAGTTGAGATAATCTCAACTATCAGGTGGAAACTCATATTTTGTCTAAGGTTAGGGGTATGTATTCTCAAATATATCCCTTTATCTCTTTATATATATTCAATTTAAATATTTATGTGTTGTATTAATCCTAATTTTCATGATTCATAATGACATATATTTCAAATCAAATTTCTAAAAGGAAACATGGTTGTACTAATACACAAGTGTAATCCTAAACCTTGATCTCTTTTAATTTCAATTATTTCAATGATTTAAATTTCAGATTATATGAATGGATTATATATTGTAACATTTTCTTGATTGTAATTCAGTCACCAACAAAGCACTTAAGTTGGACTCAAGAAAAGATAAGGTGTGTTATACACACCCAGATACACAGTTTTTTCTTTTAAATTAACAAATTCATTACTAAATTAAAGGATGGGAAAATGTAGATTCTATTTATAAAATATATATCACCTCAATCTTATACACTTTAAAAATACATATCATTGATTTACCTTAAGATTTTAGACCTTTTCCACTGATAGAAGCCTAACATACATTATCTATATGTGTTTCATTGCTTATCTCTTAGTCCACCAAAGTTAGTATGATGAATCAAACCTGTTATCTTTCCTAAAGTGTTATAAACCTACTTATCTTCCATCTCTATAATTTATGGACCTACACATTTTTCTAACTACCTGGACACTTAACATCATAGTCAGACTCTTTCATCAATGTCAATGCCAAGCTCCCTAAAGTCATCCAATTTACAAATGAAATGTATTCCTATGGTACTAGTCCTAATTGATTTTTGTGAGATATTCTATAAATCTATTGGTATAAATACAGTATCAACCCTCATTCATTCTTCATATATAAAATACCCAAAGAGACAAGGGCAACTTAATAAAAACATTCTATAAAGCACTCAAGTGAGTAAATCTTCTCTATTTTCTCTAATTTCCATATCAGTCATAGAGACAACACATCTATAGGTCTAAAGTACTAAAGGAGCATCCCAAGAGCTATATTTTCTAAGTTACAAACTAGGTCACTATTTTACTTTCTTATCAAACATTTCATGATTCACACACAATCCAACATGTAAGGGGAACTACATAAGTTTGAGGTCTTATTCAAAGTATTAGTTATGTAGGTAATGCCTAAGTATACAAGGTTATTTTTTGGTAGATCAACACCATGTTCCCACTAACCCATTTTTTATAAAATCATTAAAAACATGAAGAAATAAGGTTTTTATATTTTAAAAGAAGAAACAACCCATGACCCAAATCTAAATGCACTAGAGTGAAGGTGATATAAAACCTAAAACCATCTAGGTGATCTCATCTAGTTTCAGTACATATTATATAGTGGACACCTATATCCAATTCAGATAATAACATTAACATAATCATCCCAAGTTGATATAAGTGTCTATAGCTATAGAGGAACAAATTCTAGAATTAGGAAATTGTTTTAGAATTTATATCCAGTCCACTTCCTACTTGTTCCAAATCCATATTTACATTAGCATAAAAACCAACTAAGTATCTTATTTTTAGTGTTATTTCAATATCTAACATAGTTTTACTTTCTATCTTTTAGCATCTCAACATAATAAATTAATTATATGTTTATATGACTTTCATAAATAATTAAATTGCTTTAGAGATAATTTACCATCCTCATTCCCTAGACTATCTCTACCCTTTAACCCTAGATTCCCCACATATAAATTTTAGGGTTAAACACCTAAAATATATTAGTTTATCACCCTTGTGATCAAAATATTTATATATTATTAACCCTATCCACACATATATCTAAAATCTAGGGTTAAACATTTGGTGAGCCTGACCTTAATTAGTCTCAAAACGCTAGATTGGCCTATAGTTTTCTATTTTCTAGTTTATGATTGTTGTGAATTATTGTTTTAAATCTTGAATATTTCATTTATATATAATGGAAAATGTTAATGAAAATAATCATTTTCAAATGGAAGATAAGGAATCACTATTCAATCATCTCAATAACAATAAGGCCTTAATGTATGATTTTTTATGTTACAAGAGATGAGATTAATAAACATGTTAAGGATAAGTCATCCTCTCTTAGTGATTGTTAATCCTTAGGTAGTACTACAATTGACTCCATACCAATAAACCTCCCCTTGAGCACTTCATAAATTCCTATATATAGTGGGGACATGGGGTATGTTTTTACACCATTATTCCCCAAAATAAATTTTACTATTGATACATCTTTAATGGGAATAATTAGAAATTCAACCCAATTATTGGATTCATTGTCTATATCAAATCAAAACATGTTTGCATACCCTCTGATGACTTCTCAAACTTCAAAACTTAGTTATTAAAATGAGAAAGATATTTTACAAACTATAAAAGCTTTTCAAGATAAGGTTACCAACATTGGGAAATTTTCTATGAATCACCTTATGATATTGATTCACAAGATGTGTTACATAGTCCTCTTGAACTTGAAATATATTTGTACCCTTTGTCAACTAATTTTATTTCACATAAGTTCACATTTTATGATGGAAGTAGTGATCTTGAATAACATATCTAATATTTCCATGAGGCATGCCTTGATTATGCCTCCAATTATAAATGTTTTACCAAATTATTTACAAGAATCCTAAAGGACTATGTTCTATGATGGTTTTATGATTTACCAATCTAATCAATAAGAGAATTTAAACCTTTATTCAATCATTTTCTAGGGCATTCATCTAGGAATTTCATTGAAAACATGTAATATTCTTAAATTTAAAACCATCAAATAAAGAACCTATGAACCTATCAATGAATATATTTTGAGATATAAAACAATGTTGGGTAAAATGACAAATCCAAGACATATTTAAGAAAAGATTACTTTCCCCATTACAAGAGTCAATTTTTTTCAAGAATTTTAAATTTTTTGATGACTTATTCAATATTGTTCAATATCATGAAATGAAGATTATTTCCTTGAACAATATTAAGTGTATATCAAATAGACCAAATACATCTAATACCAAGTTTCATATCAAACCAAGATATAATGTGAAACCTATAGAACCTAAAAAGGAAACAATAATAATGGTTAATGTAGTGTCACAAAAACCTAATCAATCCATATTATTTAATGGACCTAAGAGATAATATAAAATATTTCTTGAATCTCCAACTTATTTACTTTAGAATCTTGTGGAGTGTCATCTCATATCTCTTCCTTTTCCCATAGTGGTAGATATGAATCAACCTCTACATAAAATATGCGATGTTAATGCATACTATGACTATCCCCAAGGCCTTATGAATTCTAAGAATAGATGTTATAACTTAAATCATAAGTTCCAATACCTTATTAATGACAAAAATATTACCTTTGATCACCCTTTAAAGGATTTAGATTCACAACCTAGTGATCACTAGAATCTTAAAATATTTATCAATCCTTTGCAAAATCATTCTAAAAAAGATCCAAAATTTTAAATGGCATACAATGCACATACTCATCCATCACATTATGGGAACCCTTTAGATTTCATTATTGGCACCTATAAATGTACATTACATCATATGGTTTAGATACCTTTTATTACATTTGATGACAATGAAATTTTGGATGATAACTTAGATATTCATTCATTATTTATTTGAGCATACATTAGACATTAACTTATAAATATTGTTATGATAGATAATGGTGTTATTTATAATGTATGTACCATGACATTGCTTACACATTTAGGATATACATAATGATTTACACCCTTTGAATAAAACTAGTAGAGTAGTTGAAGGGACATCATAGAATGTTATAGGTGAGATTGATTTCCCTTTACAGGCTAGTCCAACACATGTGGTTACTAAATTTTTAGTTATGACATATATATGAGTCTTTGATATTTTATTTGGATGACCTTTGATACATAAATTCCATTTAGCACCTTCAATAGTGCATGGGTATATTAAATAAGTTCATATCAACATGATATTCATAATTTCTAAAATTCCATATGAAAATCCACTTGAATAAGATAATTTTATTCTTAAACAACTATTTATAAAACCTACTAAGTTTAATCTTCCATGAAAGGTTATGTAATAAGAAATCACCTTTCTTATGTAGCCTAAACTTGATATGCCTTTGCATTAGAGATATATAGTGGATTTTATAGAATCCTCATCTACTCCTACACAACATACTCAATTACCTAGAGAAAATAAACATGTTATAATTAAAACTACTCCAAAGAAACCATAAATCACTAAACTATGGGTTACATGAACCCCTCCTCTTATTATTTATTCATGACCACATATTCTTATTACACATATGTAGAATACCATAGTTTCTCTAGATGTATATATGACACATATGCATGATCCTTGGTAGTACCACCAAATTTATGTACTATATTCTAAGTTTGGATCTACCTATAAACATTTCTTTTATTGGATCATAGACTATCCTTTTCTTTTCAAATATTCTAAAAAATAAAATAATTTATAAAATACAAAAATATTCAGCATTCCCATGTTTATTAGCTCTTTAGAATCTATGTTGTTTTCTTTATTTTAGTATAAATCATATTATTTCACTTCTATATATGCATATGTTTCATGCATATTTGAGTGTGATATATGAATACCAAGACACATGAAATATTCACTTATAGATGTTGGACCTCTCCTTTACTCATGTTATATAGTACATTGGGGGAATCTACATATTTATTCATGATTTATATAGGTTACATATCATTTATGATCATTTATACATTATCATGTTTGATAATATATACTAATTCTTACACATGTCTATATTTATGCTCAAATTTTTCAAAGTGTACTTGATATGTTATGTTGCCTAATGGGGTTTTTAATGCATATATGTAGAAAATATATTTATATGCTTATGATTCCTGTTTATACTTTATTTATTAATATTTTCACTTCCTTGATTGTATTATATTGATTTTTATTATATTTATTGTGGAACATTTGAATATGTTCCTTAATTTTTAGCTCATGTGCCATTGTATGTTGACTAGACATTTAAACATGTCATTGTATAGACATTTGAATATGTCATTCCTATCGATTGTGTGGCATTT
Organism: Torreya grandis; assembly: GCA_037957365.1. NCBI lineage: Eukaryota > Viridiplantae > Streptophyta > Pinopsida > Cupressales > Taxaceae > Torreya > Torreya grandis. The sequence goes on from JARHVA010002052.1 coordinate 1,276,386, forward strand.
GAGTATTCACATTTTTAGTTATCATTATACTAATATTTTTCATTAAACTGATTACTCTTTTGTTCATTTTTAATTATTTTTCTAATCTTGTATTGTTACTCTCTAGACATTGCCATGATCCATATCATGTATCTTAGGACTTAATGTGATCACATATTATAAGATTCTTTGATATATATACTTGTGCATGTTATCCCTATATGTTACATGATTCACACACACACACACACACACACACACACACACACACACACACACACACACACACACACACACACACACACACACATGCACACACATGCGCACACACACACACACACACACACACACACACACACACACACACACACACACACACACACACACACACACACGCACACACACACGCACACACACACACACACACACACATTATCTTTTTGAGGTATGGTAACTATCATATTCTATTTCACTCACCTCAAAAGGGGGTGTATTAGTGGGGACATGTTATAAGAGAATGATCTCCACATTTTTCATCGTTTATAGATTTCAATGGGGAATTTAATAAAGGAATTAAATACACACTTAGACATGTACTTATTATCTTTATATTTTAGTGGGGGTATGTCATAAATACTTTACCTCCACATTTGCATAATCTCTAGTTCAATTACATGATTCAAATATACACTTAGATCAGAATCATATGCATTCATTGATTTGGCATATATTTGAAATATATTTTTTGAAATTTATGACACACATAATCCAGATGAGACATAAAATAGGTTCATATGCCATGTTATTTAACCAAAAATTGTAAAATTTAAAAATTATACTATTCACCAAGATGCACCAATTACACTAGGTTGTATTGTTATCGAGCCTTTTTATGCTATAATAATTGGATTGAATATATAGGTTGAAGTGATTAAATAATTCAAACTCACAATATATATAGGTAGGAGTGATTAAATCATCTAATCTCACCAAATTTATAGGATGAGTTGAATGAATCACTCATCCTCACCAAATTATAATTCATAATTGAGTTGTGCAATTAAGATATAATGATCTTAATATCCTGTCATAAATCACCATTATACTCAATTAGGATAATAATAACTTCCAATCTACCTCTTAAAAATATCCAAGTTTTAGTTATAAACCTATTCTATCTGTAATAATTCATAAGTAAGCATCTTTATGAAATCAAAGCATCAAAAGGCAACATAGTTGCATCAACACATAGGTGTACCCATTTGTTTCTCTTTTTCATTTCAAGAATTTAAATTATTTAAAATTTCAAATTATGTGCAATTATTTAAACTATAACATGTTTTTGGTTATAGGTCATACACTAGAAAATCACTTAATATGGTTTCAAGTAAAGGCAAAGTGTGTTATACACATCTAGGTACACATTTCTCTCCTTTAAAATAAAAATTCCATTGTTGTGAATTACTAGATTAAGATGGCTTAGGGAGAATTTAAATACTTATATAAATATTTATAACACCTTAGTCTTGTATATTTTTCAAATATAAATCAGGGATATACCTTTTAGTTCTAAACCTCCTTGTTGCTAAAAGGTTTACATTCACCATCTCATTGTTCCTAAATGCTTATCTCTTAGTCTAACCCATATAACTATAATGACCTATGTAACCTACACTAAATATAAATATTAAAAGTTGAGGAACATAATTTATTATTAGTTTTAGATCTATACCTATTTTTTGGCTTTTTGGACACTACTGACCACATAGGGACACTATTGTCAATGGTAGTGTCTAGATTCTTATCTAGTGTCTAGTTTCTAAAATTCACCCAAATTGTAAATGTTTTAAAACCTATGGGTTAGTGTATTCGAATTATTTAATCCTATCATAATATATTTTAAAAATGTGTAGTATAAATACAAGTCTAAACCTTCTCATTTCTCATCTAGAAAATACCAAGCAAGAACCTATAAAATATCATTTAATAAATCACATAACCAAGATATTTTCCACTACTCATCCATATTTTCATATAAAGAATATAATTAGTCATATAACAAGTCTAAATAATTCAAAGGGTATCCCATGAATGATATTTTGTTACAAGATAGATCAATGTATGCATACTCATATAGCATGTTGCATACTTGTGTGCACAGATTACCAAACATAGGAAAAAATACATAATTTTAAGGCTCTATTTGGATTATTTTATATATAGGTAGTGTTAATTGACAAAAGGGTCTTTGAGGTCATCTCAACACTGTGATTCTACTAACCCATTTTTAGCTAACTTATTTTAAGGGTGAAGAAGGGTGAAGAAATAGGTTTTGATCAATTAGAAAAGAGTATAATCATGTATCCTAGATATTAATACATTAGTATAAGGGTGATAGAAAACATACAATAGTGAAGTTGGTCACATTGAGATCTTGTCACTATTTTTTACTAGACATGTGCATCACAGTTAGATGCTAGCATTGATAGTCATGTCCAGATTTGATGGTAATGCTTATGGACACAAAATTATAATTTATAGAATATTATGACTAATATAAAGTATTGATCCTCCATAATTTCCACATATTTCCTATCCATATCTTCTTACGCATAATAAACCTAGCTAAGTATCATGTCCCTTTGATATTATAATCAATTGAACATTTTTTGAAATTAGTACTTCTATATTTAGCATATATTAGTATTATAATTTATAGTATTCATTTATCTAAGTTTTTAAATTAGTTTTCCTAATTTAGATTATTTTATCGCCCTTATTCTTTAATAATTTTGATATTTTCAACCTTTTCCACACACATTTAAAATTTAAGGTTAAACATAAACTATCTATTTTTTCAAGAATATTTATTTTAGGAGAGCCTATTTGACATCGAATAACAAGGATTATAATTATAATATATTCTACATCACCCTCAATCAATTTTATAATTTTAGTATAGTGGTTTAACCTACTTCGGAGTTAGTGAAAATTATAGTGTTTTCTATGAAAGGTGACAAGGTTTCAAGTCTTTATGAGTTCCTCCCTATCTTTTCCCAAAACTTTTAGGATACCATTTAGTGTGATGTTTTAGGGGAAAAAAAGGATTTCCTAAACTCAGGTAGTATTTTGAAATTAATTAATAATATTTTACTTGTTTTCATTCTAAAAAAGTTAGAGGTTAAATAATTTAAATATTTTAGACCATTTAGTCTTTGCAAAACCATATACAATATTTTCTCCAATTTTTTTGAATTTGGGAATCGGGTTATATTACACAATCTGATTTCCACCCATCGTGATTATTTTCTCACTTGAAGACAAACCATAGACTATGTGGTAATAGTTCATGAAGTCTTATATTCTATAAATAAGTCTAACATAGTAGGGATGTTTTTAAGCTTGATATGAATAAGGCTGATGATAGAGTTTTGTGGAGCCTTATTGGGAAAATCCTAGAAGGTTTTTAACCAAAGTTTAGAAGGATTGTTTCATCTTACATATTCATTCATATGTTAACAATTCTAGTGAATGCCACTCCAAAGGGGTTTTTTTTAGAAAAAAGAGGTTTAAGGCAACAAGATCCTCTATATTTTACCTCCTCATCATATTGGTTGAATATTTGAGAATAAGCTTTGATAAATCAAGGTTAATCAATTTATTAAGAGGTTTGTATATATGACCTAAAATATCTATTTCTCACCACCATTTTTTTGATGGTAAGTTCATCTTTGGAGAGGCTTTGGTTCAAGAATCTAAATTCATCAAAAAACCTCTACATGATTATGTAAAGGTCTTGGGTAAATGTATTAACTCAAGTAAAATAAAAATTTTCCCTCAATATGTTAGTAATAATACAAAAAATAATACCATCCATCTTGTACTATCAAACTCATACCCTCCCTTATTTCTACCTTAGTATGTCATTATTCAAAAGTATAATGGAATCTAGCTATTGGAATTTTCTCCTAGATAGATTCTATTATAAGTTGACACATTTTAAAGGAATTATCCTCACCCAATCTATTAATATGTAATTGGTCAATATTTATATTCAAAATCTTCCCATCTACCTCATGTCATTATTTAAGGTTCCAATAAAAATTATAGAGAATATATATCAAATTCAAAAAATATACCATAATATGTCTTAATAACTTACTCCATTTGATATATTCCCATTAATTTATTACTTTTTCCCCATTTATTTTATAACTATGAGACCAAGAGTCTTCTAAGGAGTAGTGGCACTTAAAGGCTCACTGAGAAGATAATCATCATCAAAAAATAGAACTATGTTACCATCCAAAATTTCTATCTACAACCTTTCCTAAAAAACTTTATTCTTTTAACAAGGTTGTTCCAAAAGGTAGATCCCTACGAAGGGGATTCCAAAGTGAGAAAAATATCAAATTATTTTTAACCTAGGTACTTGGCTTTGATAATGTTTGTCTTAATTGATGATGCACCAATTCTAGAAAATAGTTTTGTGAAAAAAAAAATATCAAGCTCCATGGTTTTACTAAAAACTAAGAGAAGGTGGAAGAGAAAAATAGAATCCATCTTATGAATTAAGACAAGGATATTTTACCTACATCCCATGGGGCCCTAGGTTTAAAAAAATAATATACTTAATAAATCCCTTCTAGATAAAATGGGATAAATATCATTAAGAAGGATAACCTATGGACTAAACATATCAAAGCCAAATACCTGGGTCACAAATAAGCTGATCTTTTCTCACTTTGGAATCCATACGGCTCTACCTTTTGGAACAACCTTGTTAAAATTATAATTTTTTTTAGGAAAGGTTGTAGATATAAATTTGGGATGGTAATAGAGCTATATTTTTTGATGAAGATTATATTCTCAATGAGAATTTAAGTGTCACTACTCCTTAGAAGAATCTTGGTCTCATATTTATAAAATAAATGAGGGGAAAGTAATAAATTGATGGGAATGTATCAAAGGGAATATGTCTTGGAAACCACGTTATTTAAATTTTTATAATATATAAGAGATGGTGAGAATTTGATCCCTTAATGAAATGCTTAAATTTTTTCATATTTTTAAGTTTTTAAAAGAGGTTGAATTGGTTTGATTAGGCTCAGAGGGTGGGTCTTATAATGTCAAATATGGTTGTATAGTTGAAATTAATTTATAGGCTGATGTTTTTTCTTAGATCTCCTTATAGGACCATGACCTCATTCCCAAAGATCTTTTGGTTCATAGCTAAAAACAAAATTATCTCAGTGGATAATATTTTGAGAAAAGGATTACCTCTTTTGAATAGATGTGCTCTCTATTAATCTTATGTTGATATTTTCCTTCATCTTTTCATATTTCATACTTTATCTCTCAATATTTTTAACTAATTTGTTTATTTGTTTGGTGTCTACTATGTCATACTGAACTCTATTTTTGATCTAGTCATCCAATGGTGTATTCCCTTTTTCCCCCCTTGCCTCAAGAATTTGTGGAAAATTTTTATTCATCATTTATTTTATGTTATATGTAAATATATTATCTCTTAATATTTCATAATAAGAATAATAATGATTTGATATTAAGGTCTTCTATTAGGATAGTTAATAAGGAAAACATGTCTTCTATTACTAAGGTCGATATTTCTGAAGTGATAAAATTTAAAGAAAACATTATCCATAACAAAGAGATTTAGTTTCTAATAGATTATATTAAGGGTACCAATAAGGCAAAAATTAGTTCAAATAAGTGGACAATACCTCCCATCTCTTGGACCAAGCTCAAATTTTATGGAACATCAAAAAGAAACTCGAGGAGAGCAGGTGGTGGAGGTGTAATTAGATATGATAATGGAGAGCTCATATCAACTTGTACATGTCCTCTAAGAATTCATACTAACCTTGTGGTATAATAAAGTGTGGCTCTATAGGGTATCTAAGTGGATAAGTAAATTAATATTAAAATCTTAGCTATAGAAGGGGAATATTAAAACATTACAAACTACCCCAAAAGTGCTTCCATCCAAAGTTGGAACATTGAGAACTTGGTTCATGACACTTTAATTATTCTACACTAATTTGATTAGATATCCATAAAACACATATAAATAAGGTAACAAAGGTGTGAATTGGTTTGCCAATTTTTGGGTCTATAGTCTTGATCTAATAAAATGGACCATTATCAATAACCTTCCCCCTTACATAAATATTTTACTCAATGAAGAATCTAAGATTAATCCTCCTATTTTTGTGACTTAATGGAGGCTATAGATTACTATCATGAGCTATAAGGACTGGTAATACTGCAAAAAATATAATGATTCTTATTTTTTATATAATGAGTGCCAAGAAGATCAAAGAGGTGGTTAGTTCCAATTTATGGAATATTATATTTGATAACAAGCCTCATTTGAAGACTCTTCAAAATGTATATGTAGGGAAGGAGGCGGTCATGCATAATTTATAATTTATGAGATATAATTACGAAACATAACCCCCTACAAGATTTATGGGATATTATAACCACTTTAATTACACACTCCAATTCATTAATACTAAATTTGCATCCTCTTCAATTGAATGGGAGAATAAAGGTGGTGTTAATAATATCCTTTCATAATAAACCATGGGAGGGGACTGACTCTCTGTTGAGCCTTCATCCGAAAAGGTGTTAAGAGAAACCTCATAATTTGGAATGTCCTCAAGAGGGCATAGACTAGGGAGTTACATTTATCCTATAAAATGCCATGACCCATGATCATCCATGGATTTTTAAAATGCATGAAAGAATACAACCATCAGTATGAGAGGGGCATCTATTGATATTTCTAAAGAAATCATTGGTAGAATTACTAGAATGTCTACAAAAGGACTAATAAGTTTTACATAAAGGAGTAAAAATGAACAAATCAACACCTTATTTGAGAAAATGAAAGGATTCATGATCTTGATAATGGGATCTTCAAGACCTCTTTGACCACCCCATGGGTGGAAGTTTGTGTACATATCATAAATTATATGACATTGGAAAGTAGATTCAATAAACATTATTCTTATTATTTTTCTTTGTTTAATCACTTCAAACATAAGAAATTTATGAGTATCCCCGTTTTCTCCTTATATCCTTATTGAATTTTATTTTTGATTTTCAAAATGAGAAAACTAAAATTCCCACTCACCAAGACTTTATTTTCCTTCTATTACAAGTAGTTTATCCCTCTATACTCTTAAATTAAGTTGAGTCCCATCAATCTATTTAAGAGCTACAAGAAATGGGGGAGGTGAACCTTACAATTAACATTTAAAATGAAGAAGGAAATTTTCCTAAATAGGCCTCTTGGTTTTTTATATAAAAATTCACTCAGCCAAAAAAAATAACTTGGAAGAATAATGCCCTATTGTCTCATCCAAGTTGTCCAAGCAAACTAAGGAAATAAAGTCCCTTAACTTAGTTCAGCCTTCTAAATTAGTGATGACCTCAGAGAAAGGTGTTATGATAATGATTAAAAAATGGAAGGATAATTCTAAGACTAAGTATCTAAACCCTATTTAAATAGGTGAAATATTTATTTCCCCTTCAATTGATACCCATCTTTTATACTTTAGTGATCTCGACCTAGAGGATGAAATACCTTATCTAGTGGGTCCATGCCTAACCCCAAGGGGAAAAAAATAAAATTATTGAGGAAGACTAGTAAAAGAGAGTTAGAAATTTATAAAAGGCCCATAAATTACAAATGGTCATTCTATATGGTTTGTTTACTTAGAATAAGAATTTTTAAAAAAAAATTCAAGGAAATGTAATTACAACTATAATGGAAAAAATCCAATAATAAAATAGGGCCTCAAGAGGACATTTATCAATGGGACCTCTTTAAATATATATTTTAGGATATATAATACATTTCAAATGTTAAAAACAAGTTAGAGAGTGTCAATAAGGATATACAAACTATAAAAGGAAATGTGGATCAAGTGATATTAATCAACAAATCCACTCTAAGAAATTGTGCCTCCGACATCAAGGATTTAAATTAAAAATTAAAGAATAATAAATATGGGGACCCCCAAGAAGATCCTATAAAAATAAAAATGGTAAATAAGAGGAAACATGAAGATAAACTGAGATTACTAAGGCGATGTCCTTCAAAAACTAGCTCCAAACTCTGAAGGAATATTATGAAGTTGTGGAGATTCTTTATGGCCTTTTAGATTACTAGTTCTCTCTTATAATTTTTTGGGTGGTTATAACACTCTTTATATAATTTTTATAACCATTTTTGGTCTTTTTATTGATTGTCTATTGTATTTTGGCTATTGCAGTTTTTTTGATTGGCTTGTTTATAGTTTTTTTTTCTCTCATTGTAGTCATGCTTTATCTTTTCTAGTGTTAATAAAATGGTATGGGCCATTTAAAAACCCATATTTTTAAAAATAATAATAATAAATTTATTATTAAAAAATATTAGGAAAAAAATTAGATGAAACCCTACCAAAAAATTCTATAAAAATCGTAGGCAAAAAACCCTAGGGAAAAACCTAACTAAAAATCTAAAGAAAAAATCCTAAAAATCCTAGCTAAAACACTATTTAAAAACCTTAAAATAACTTTGAGATAAAATCCTTGACATAAATATTACTCATTATAAATAAATAAGATACAAATATATTATTTTATAATATTAGGGATGTAAAAAATCTATAATCTCGTAACCCACATGACACTTTTTTTCAAGGGAAATTGGATAGACATGTTTTGTGGTGACTCCAATATTCATGTAGCCATATAAAAAAACATAGAGGAGAATTTTTACACCCATTAATATTCTAATTATTCATTCATATGTCAATATAATAATTAAGATTTTAATGCATCCTCATAGCTCATCATTTATTCACACGTTGAAGAGCAGGGGAATACCTCCCCATGTAGGAGTGTCACTAGAGTATAGGGTGTATGAAACCAAATCAAATGTATTAAAAATTTATAATTATATTTATTCATGATTTTATATCATTTATATTTACTAATACATTGTTTTAGTTTTGATTATATGTCTATTATATATGTGTAAATGTGCAGTGATGAGATGAAACAACACGATGTAACTCGTTGATCATCAACTTCTTTAAGGGAGTGATAGAGGGAAAAATTCCTCGTATTTGTAGTTATTTTTTTATAATTATATTTATCAAATTTAATGATTTTTAAATTTATTGGTTATTAACCTAATTGTTTTATTTCATGTCATCTTTTTGTGCCTTTGTCACAACTTCCTCATTATTGTTATTGTGCTTGTAAACCAATCTGACTGGAGGCACCTAGTAGCCTTGACAATAATCTCTCTTTAGGGTTGATAGGGGAGGATTATTATGCACCTCCACTTGAGTCTAATAGTTATCAACTATCTCATCTCACAATATAAGGGAACATATATCAAGTGTTGGGAATTATTATGGTCAAATTGCATGTAAATGATAAAATGTAAATTTTACAAGATGTTCAAGGCAAGAAATTATATTATCATAAATTTTATATAATAATATAAATTAATTATTTATTTTATATCATCATATATGTTTTAAATTATTTTATTTTTAATTTTAATTTTTTATAGCCACTTTAAAAACATAATAGTTTTCAGAGAAAATGTATTGTTTCAATAAAATTTCCACCCAGAAATCAATAAGATGTAAATTATGAAAATAACCTAGTTGACTAATATAATGAAATGAGATTTCATCAAATTATAATACAATCTAAACATAATTTAAAAAATTGTGATAGATTCACATAAGAGGATGAGGAGGCATGTGTGGGTAAGTAAGGCCCCATCATTAGTCGGTATACTTTTTTTAATATTTAAAGGTTTGAAATCATTTTTTAAAAATAATTTATGGGAAATGTACATGAATAATAAAGATAAGGAGAGGTGAAGCCTCTAAATTCTAGGATTAAACATAGAAACTTGGGACAAATTATGCAATGATTTGCTAAAACAAACTAGAAAAAGGAATGGAAGAAAAATTTAAAAACAAAACCATGCATGGCATGTTAATATTTTTTATATGTTTATATTTATTACCTAATTTATTTGTGAATTTAAAAATTAACGTAAGTATCAAAGTTAGCTCAGATAAGGCCCATAAATCCAAAATGAGTTAGGGAAAATTTGAAAATTCATCATTTAGACCAAATGAGGGTATTAGGGTGTGTGAAAATTCATAAGTTTATTTTAATATACTAAATACTTTATATTTTTTAATTTAGACATCAATTTAACATTTATATTTTATTGTAAGATAAATGCTACAACTTAAAGTCCATTGAGAAATGATAAGAGGATCTGAAATCCCTTGGATGGAACATCAATATGTTTAATGAGTGGTTTCATTATAGGGTATTTTTGTTGGTAAGACATTAGTTACTATTATATTGTGATAAAATTAACATCTAATTATTAATTTTATAAATATTTTAATTAGTTATTTTGTGAATTTTTAACCTCAAATTATTAAATAATTATTTTAATTATGTCTTTATATGTCAATGACAAATATATGATGGATAATTGTCCTTTATTTGAAAAATATAATGAATATGATTTAAACTACAATGATGAGTCATTGTAGTATGGTGACATAGATAATGAGTTTTTAGATAATGATTGTGATAATTTGATGATAGATGATGATCATGATGACCACTAGGGTCTAGCTAATAGTTGAATATTTTAAACTAATACATGATTCAAAATCCCTTCAATATTATTGAAATATATGAAAATTTGTTTATATTTTCATGTATAATGTTATATTTTCAGATATGATAGTCATCTACATATCATTTCCTCCCAAAAAAAATAATCTTCTAATATATTATTTGAATATGTTTATATTAAAAAATAAAATAAGTCTTTTATATTTATAAAATAATATACAAATTTTTTATCCTATTTTTGGATTTATTATAAATCATAATAGTCTATACTTATATAATAAATTCATATTGTAATACATGGAAATCAACCATAACTTTGAATGTAATTGATTGAGATAGATATGATACTATAATTTTGTATTTATGGCATTTAATAAGGAGATAAAGATAATTATGTTTAATGTATAATTTATTGATTGTGATTTTTTATAACAATAGAAATGTATTTGAAGTAGTGTTGTGATTTGTCTAGATCCATAACTATGTGTTTGTGCATGCAAATTCTGTAACACTCAACTTAGGGCATGTTGGATTATTTTATGATTCAAAATTATTTTGTATTTAGTTAGTTTTGTTTATTTTTTAATAAATGAATTGGTTCATGGGAATTGGTTTTATCCCATAACCACCTGGTGAAATTTTTATATTCTTTCACTTCTCTTTGTAAAAACATTTGAAATAATACTATACAGTTTTTTGTGGAAAAGAATTCATGATGTAATCTATTTATTTTTTTCTTGATGATATCTAGGCCAAAAGTTGTATCAGAGCCACCAAAGTAAGAAAATAAATAAATATATGAATTTAAAAATGGAAAGAGAGAAATAGGATGGAGAATATTTTTGGAGAATAAATACAATGAATATACAAAAAACAAAAGACTAGATTTTGTGTATAACATAACATCAAATGGTGGTCATATGACTAGGTGATATTCATGAATTTTGACATTATAGATACATTAGAATGATCAAATTTATATTTTGACACTTTTTTATATGATTTATTCAAACAAATTTATTACAAATGATGTATCAAGATGCATTTTTAGTTGAAACTGACATCTTCAAAATGCAAGTTTTTTCCTATTTCATTATGATTGTATTCTCTAAGAACATATAGTCTCTCACGATTCCCAAGATAATTTTTGAAATGGAAGCTATTTTGAAGGTAAAGGTAAAACCTTGATAGTATTCCATACTTTTCTACATCATGGCTAAAATTATGAGTCTCATTTCTGACACTAGATGCCTAACTCCTAAGAATAATTAAGAATGGTCAATGAACATGGAAAAAAATTAATATTCAAAGAATTATGGTAAATTATTGAAAAACAATCAACATTTCCCACTTAATCCACAAAACTTGTAGAATTTCACAAATGTGATAGACAATCTCTTGCATTGTTAAAATCCACTTAAATGCACAAGTCATAATTCACATAGAGACAATCAAATCTGAAGCTTGGAAAACATGGAAAAATATAAAAGACTTATATGATAAACAACCTACTTATAATAAAATTGATCTCCTTATGCATTTTCTTAACACTAAACTCACTAATGATGAAGATGTTTTATAATATGTGTCATGATATGGCACTACTGGTTGAAAAATTGATGATGAAATGATCATTTATATTATTTTGAATGGCCTTATCCCAAGATAAAGGAAATTTATAGAGATTTTACATCTTAGTTATAATCTTAAAAAATATACATTTGATTTAATTTTTGAGTTTCTCACTCAACATGAGAGACAATTTACAAAGAAGAAAAAAAAACCTATTGAGTATGCATATTATACCAAAATAAGAAATCTATTATATGAGCCTAAAAAAATACACAAAGAGAAATAGAAACACTCTCATAGGAACACTTCTAGGAATAAGCATCATTTTAAATGTAGATATCATTTAGGCTCTTTGAAACATAGACATCATTCTACTTCTCCAAAGCATGAGCATCACCACAAACATTCACATGGACACAAGCACAAGCACATGCATTCTTATTTGTGTGGTTATTCTTCCTCTAGTTATAGTGGATGTGAGAGAATATGCTACAATTTTGGTGGCATAGGACATCTTTCTATAGATTTCCCTTCCAAAAGGAAGTCCTCTCGACATTGACAGAAGGTAAAATCAAACATTATTGATCACCCTAGTCACTCTAGTCATTGTTCTAGATATTCTTCTACATCTTCTTTTGATGGATGGGATGACTGTGAAGTTTTTACTCCATAGTTGATGACTATATCTTCTAAGATAGTGACTCACTGATCTTGTATGAGCTTCTAGGCTCAATATTGGGATTTGATGTAGTAGCTTTTTTTGGCTTATGTACTTTACTTTTAAAGATGTAGTGTTAATATGATCTTTGATGTGGAGCATTTCATTGATTTGTACTTAGTTTATTTGTTTCATGGCTTTCCATCTCTACCTGATAGGGGGAGAAGATATTGCATATTTTTTTTATCAATCATCAATAATGTGTGGTATGAGTCAGCATTATGTTGTTATCATTGTTAATGGTAAGCAAAGGCCTATGGGATGTTTGCAATTATTAGGCATTAGTTGAGATGTGACATACATAGTACATAGGGTAGTCACTTATTGGATATATTTTGTGTGAGGATCAATGTAGTTGGATATTGCATGGTCATGTTCTACTATAGTGTAGGGATGATTAGGGTGTGGATCAGTCTAGGATGCATCGTGTATCAGTTGCATTTGCAACAGAGTCTACTTGGATGACTCATATCTCCTTGATCTAGTGTTTCTATAGCCCTTTGGATCAAGGGGGAGTCTGTAAGATTATTTTATGATCCAATTTTGTTTTTTTTAATTAGTTTTGTTTAGTTTTAATAAATGAACTGGGTCATGGGAATTGGTTTTATCTTGTAAACACCTTGTGAAAGTTTTATATGCTTTCACTTATATTTGTAAAAAAAAATTTAAATAATATTATAAATTTTTTTATGGAAAAGAATTCATGATGTAATCTATTTGTTTTTTTCTTGATGATAGTGAGGCCAACAAGGCAAATCCTTCAATGTTAGTGACTAAGGATGACATTAATACATTGATCAAATTTGTCTCTATATGATTGTATAGTGTGGTATTTGTATTTTATAATTATTTGTATGTGTGATATATGAACCTTGAATTTCATGCATAACTCCATACATTTTCTTTCTTTGCCTTGAAACCCTAAGTTTACTTGTAAAAGATGAAAATATATAAAAAGTGAGGAAGTGTAATTGGGTTGAGTTAAACCATATCACCCTCTTTTATGAGTAACCACTTCTTACATATCCAATAATTTAAAGAGGGAATCAAGTGACACATATTTATTCCCCTTAGTGTGTGTAGACATCAAAATTATACCACATTTAGTGTCATAATTAACTTTTCTAAATATCGACATAAATTCCTATCATTCACACTAACTCAACCATCATTCTAAAATTCAAATTTCATCCTAACATCATTACCCTCTCTTTTTTGATTAATCATATTAATTAATTATTGATGCACACATTTCCATAAAAATAATTAAAATTTAGAATTTTCAAGTCCCCAAACTTACATACTTATCTCAACCAAATGTAAAGTCATCCAACCACTTCCTTAACTTTCTCAACCATTTGTTTCATCATTATTTAACATTTCAACTAGATTGGTGAGTCATCCAATTCCCTTGATGCATTCATAAGACATTTTCAACTACCAACTAACTTTCCTCTTTTCTTTTAAACAAATGAGGAATTTGTCTCTTCCAATTGGATGAGGACTCAAAACTGGCTATCCAAAATTAACCTTATCCATTAGATTTGAATTTATTTGAATTGTTCTTCTCAACCCAAAATATATAAATAGACGTGTCATCATCCATTATCATCATCCACCATCAATATATATAAATCATATTTTGCATACATAATAAAATCCAATCATTATCTCCATATTTTGTTGAAATTCCCTTTTCTTAGAGAAGTGAATTGAGCATTCACATACCAATAATCAAGAGTAAATAAAAGTTCAAAATGGATGGTGTGATTTAATTTGTTAGTATGGTGTGTTTTTAAGTATTATTTTCTTTATCTCTTTTGATTGACTAGATCTAATAGATATTTTAGTTTAGCCTTAGAATAAGAAGTTCATTGTTCATTTAACTTCCTAGTTTTATTCTAAAATTATAGTTATCACATTCTAGCATGTTCGGTGGGACTCATTCCCAATCAATTTTTTAACATTTCCTTTATTTGTTTTAAATGTTTATTTAACCTTCTTTTTTATTTTATTTTTATTATGCAAGTTTAGGATAATCTAGATGTAAGTTGATATTTTTTTAATCCAATTCAATTTTAATTTAAAAAATACATGACAATTAGAAAAGTTATAAATTTTAATTTATGATTTGATTTTTTCTAAAAAAACTCAAGTTTGTTTGGTTTTATACTAAAACTAAACTGTTAAAATTTTGTGTTAATATAAATTGTATTCTAGGAGATATCATGAAATTCAATAATATTCATGATGAAAATAAATCACTTAAGTTTTTGTTTATTTTAAACACATTTTGATGTGAGGGGTTTTCATCTTCTAGTACTCAAGTTTGTAACAACCTCAAAGTTTGATTTTTTAATGTCATTCCACTAAAATCTTATGGATGGAGTGGCTACATAGGGACTATATCCTTTTATGTAAGTATATTAATCAAATTCTTCCACAATTTTGGGTCTCATTGTACCATAAGGTATATATAGGATATCCCCTATTTTAATTTCTATAAAACTTAATCCTTAAGATAGTAATTTAGTTATTTGAATTATAGTGCATTGATAAGTGGTTGGCTCTGAGAAGTTATTCTCAAATTACCATAAAAATCATGTTAAGTGGGATATGGGTGTGGTTCTACCTCCATATTTAGTGATCTAAAACATTATATTGACACTTCTCAATAGATGAGTCGATATATAGGAAAGCTAACAAGTCACTCAAGTCCCTTTGCCTAGATTTTATGCTTGTATGGGACTTGTATGTTTTTTTATTTATTTAGAGTAGATATTTTTTGTGTATCTTTGTTTTATTTTTTATCTCCTTATTAAAACCACATAATTTAACTATTTTGTGTTTGAAAATAAAATTTTTGGTCTACCAATCCAAATTCTTAATCAAGAAAACCCTTAATCAAGAAAGTCCAAAAAAACCAAGTAACTCAGAACTTTTATCAAGCATCTATGTTTTTATTTTTGAGTCATAAAACTTTTTAGAGTTAAGTAAAAACATTAAATATTGTATACCATCACAAGATAACAAGCCTTGTTAAATAATCCTCAATTTAGATAAGGGTATTTTTGAAATGACCACTTTCAATTTGAAAACCACAAACATCATATTGATATAAATGACAATGATAATGATGAGAGACCCATTCAAGATTAATATGAACATTTTATTTAGTTTCCTAAGGAAAAACCATCCCATGATACCAATTACCTCATATAAAATAAGAATGAAGTTTTTTTTACTTTATTAGGGATAGGATCCAAGTTTCCACCTGATTTTCATCCCAAAGACTTATCTCTCCTAATTTTTAACAAAAGTGCAACATCTCCTATGAAAGATAAAATAACATAAAATGATTTTATAATAAATAATAAGGCCATTATTGGGTCCTATAAAACCAATCTTTAAAATATCTCTCAAACCTGTATGGATAAGGAAAAGGTGGTTCTAGATGAAAAATACCAACAAATCCATGTATTTACCATTGAAGACCATGTGAAAAGGTTATATTATGAAATAGTTAATATTAAATCCAACATGTAAAATAATCCTTCAAGAAACAAGCCGAACAATATAAAAATAAAAAATATTTATCCTATCAATAATGTTAATACCTTAAGATTAACATACATCAATCAAAACAAAACTTTGAATTCAAATTAAAATCTATATCCAAACACCAATCAAAATAAACATCCAAATTCAAATCCAACTTTAAATATAAACATAAATAAAAATAAAAATAAAATTTCAAATTTAATTTTAAATCCCAATCCCAATCCAAAGATCAATCCAAATCAATGGATAAATCAAAATCACAAATTGAATTTGAATTCAAATAAAAAAATCAATCAAAATAAATGGATAAATCTAAATCCAAATTCAAGTTCAAATCCAAGTAAATTTAATTTCTTGAATATAAATATGCTTTCCAATCTAAATAAATTTGAAAATCATTATCAATTTTCAAATTCCAATCAATTTTTAAATCAAAATCAAAATTAGTTTTGAAACTTAAACCAAAGTTCAAATCAAAACCCACACTAATCATCACCACTCAAGGACATGACATTTATCTAAGAATGGGAAAATATGAAGGATAAAATATAATTATCACAAGATAATAGCTATGTTGGAAGCACAATTAATGAGGGGAGGGTGAATCAGTCTTCAAAACCTTTCATTCAATCGCACATAAGTAATCATGAACCATTCAAACAAACATATAGATATAGCAAGCATAAGTAACTATCCACATAAGCATTAAGCATAAGAAAACATCACATATGTTGGAAACCCTCAAGGGGAATAAAACACATTGATCTATGTAAATGGAATACATTCCTATAAGACAAAAATAAAATTTAATGAAGCACCAACTCCACAAGGAGCACCAATCCCAACTAGCCAAGCACCCACTTATAAGGAGGCACCAACCCCCTAGCTAAATCAACACCAAATAAAACACCTGATTGCTTTTATCAACTTTAGAATAGTTTTTTTTTCACATAATAAATGATTATCACCTTCTTTATCTCTTTTCACTCTTTAACCCTCTCAAACTACTTTATATGCTTCTTTGCTCAACTAGGTCTCTTCAAGACTGATTAGGTTATATGACCTTGATATTCATACACAAAACTAATATTATACATTAATGATAGTTTCTCTACACTCATAAAATGTTATAAAATACCTCCTTATATTATTAAATCTTATATTTCATTCACTTCATCCTAACTTAAATAGGCCTAAAATTGGTTTGTATATATACCATGCCTTGTTCATATACCACTTAATCATCCACACACCCTTAACCTATTAGTTTGGATATAAAACAGAACTTAGGACATATTTTGGACATGAAAAAAATGATATTTGACTCAATTTTGCCTCATTTCACTTTTAGGTCTCATGGAGACCTAATTGCATTAGGTCTATCTCTTAATGCCAAAAAGTGATTCTATTGATCCCAAATGGATTTATTCAATAACTAAAAAACATTAAATTAATTATAATTATACCTATACTATCCTTATCCTTGTTTGGTTAGAACCATGTCTTTCATTCATAGCATGAAACATCTTATAGGACAGGTTCTCCTATTAGACTTCTGTGATTCAAAAGTCTATCTTGTAAAAGTGAAGCTAAAATATACTCAATACACTCAAATATGATAACTTAATTAAATAAACAGAGAATAAATGACCTCAATGTCATTACCAAATTCATTACACATATACACTCGAGAGATAAGAGCTCAAGAACGTCTTTGCAACTCACTCACTTAGAACGACCAATTTACCTTAGAGATATGTCATGGTGACTCAGAACTCTAATACATATATATACACTTTTCATGACTTAAGATGCATGAAGATGGTCATATGAGATATCCATACCATCATAAAACATAAATATCATGTATTATAATGTCAAATATTGGTCTTTTAGACCAATCTCATGAACTTATATCTCATTATATTATCTGAACTAGATAGGTCAACTTGTGAGTAACTTTTTCACCATATTCACTGACCTCAAAAAATTATGCCAAACATTAAAATGTATTAAAATTCCTAATAAACCTATATGTGTACTTTGTTTCATCATTTTATCATGAAAACACATTCCAATTCATCTTCTCATTGTTGCCTAGGTTTTTCACTATCTACACCAATAGGCCTGTTAGTGACTAACTAACTTGGATGACTAGTTTAGCATACTTAAATGGTATAAACTATCCATAAACATTAATTTAAATATATTATGAGTCTCTATCTCTATCTTCCATCCATTTTATTTTCTTGATGAATATAAATTTTGATTTCTATAACAAATTTATCACAAATAAGCATGTATCTTCACATTTTTTCTTCTCACCTGACTAACCACCACCATCTAGAGGATTTTGTGAGATTTGGTTAGATGATTCAAAAAAATATATAGGAATTTGAGACCATTTTGAGATATTTTTAACAATATCTTCCGTATTGGGTCCTTATTAGGGTTTTAGGGAAGTTTAATGCAAGTTTTAGTTTTAATTATTGTTCATAAAGGATTTTCGCTTAAATCCAAAACCAATTCTTGGATATATTATCTATGACCCTTCCCCATCTCTCCTTAATAGATAAATTTTCCATGCATAGGATACACATGCCAATGAACACCTAAAATCCCTTTTGGGTTTGCATACCTTCATTTTATGCACTCAAAAGACCTAAAAACCAATTTTCATGCCTCTTCTTACAAGCCTTAATGTCATACTTCATGATTACTATTGAAACAACTCAACTTACATATATCCATTCTCTTCTTCACACATTCAACTTTAAATATGATTTTCATGCCTCATTAGTATAGGTAGCGTTTAAGGTCCTACCCCTATAGGCTCACCCTAAAACTCTCATGAGTGTTTCAATAACTCACATAAATGGTGAAACAACCTTCACAACCTATAAAATGTTCTATTTCACTCACCTCATCATGCCACTAGATCATACCTCTACCATGCCATGACTAAACTCAAGATTCTATTGCACTTGATGCCTTAACCTATTCCTTCCATGTTATAACCTAAATAAAACAAATACCAATTAGATATAAGGCATTACACCACACTCATCACTACACCCTTATATTTAGGATGAAAAAATCTTCCACATCCTCATATAGACCTAAAACAACATGACCAAGATTCATATGACTAGACATCTTTATTCCATGCACCTAAACACATTTGACACCTTGATTTGTGCCTTCATGCAATCATAAGACATTAATTGCCTTCAAATTCTCTCTTACCTTCAAATTCTTTCTTTCCTTCAAATTGTATCTTGCCTTCAAATGCATCTTGTCACATGTCTTCCTTTTTAGACATTAGTTATCTTCAAACATATTCCATGACTTGTGCCTTCCATGCTCACACCACTTATGACAATTCTCATCATTTTAACACTCTTATGTGCCTTAAGATATCACATAATACCATATGTCCTTAGTCACCTTTGACATTAAACTTGAAATTATAATCTTTACATGATACATCTTTGGACCATTATGCCTTTGTATGATTCATCCTTTTGACATCAATGATAACAATATGCCAACAAACTCCCCCTTTGTCATTAATGGCAAATACATTGATGGAAAATTTACTAAAAAATGAAGTCACTTAAAAATGGTACTTTTTCCATCTACTCATTCTCCCCCTTTTTGACATAAATTATAAAGGGTTTTATACAAACTACCATCTGATACTTAGACCTAAATTTCAATGAACAACATAGAGAAATGCTAACAAAATTCACCTTAAGCTCAAACAATTGTTGTAAACAAATTTTGGAACTTTTGAACTATACCTCAATAAACCATGTTTCTTATCACTATCTTGAAACTTTACAACATAGAGCTACAAATTTCCCCCTAACTCCATACTCTCCTATTGAGTAACAAGATGGAAACCATTCTTAGAATCATTTCTAAATAGACTAATTTTCCCATTCTGAACTTTATCTCTTTCTGAGCTCTCTACCACTTTTGGTAATAGGATCATATAAACATGCTCTTAGTCCTGGCAATATTCTTCAACCTATCTTCATGTTTTTTGTATACATTATTTGACATAGACCATTTACTTATATACTCTTAAAGCTAATGAATCATTTGATTATATCCCCTTTTGTCCTTATAGTTTGTGATTATCATATAAATCATAGGGACTCATATACCTTTCTCAACCTCCTTCATGTATCTTGATACAAATACCACTTCTCAACATAAATCAAGACATAAAGAAAACAACTCATACCCTGAAACACAAAAAAACCTAGAATATTCTCAAGATGAGTCCTTATTTGATTATAACCTCTTGCTTCTATTAATAGAAAAATGTCTCCATGAAGCCTAATAGAGTTATCCCTTTTCATAAGGATCTCAAAAATCTATGAACTCATGGGATTCATTGATATTTAAACCAATTTCCTCAACTATCTTGCAATCATAGGATTGAGAGTCCTCCTTAGAATTGACTTAGGCTTGACTAAAGCATTTGAGTTGTCCATTTTGTCATCCTTCTTCTTGTCTTTGACTTCCTTGTCAATACATGTAGATAACATGTGATCTTGACATTACTTCACTTCTAATCCTTGTTATATCTTAATAAATAATCCATCTTGACCATTGGGATTAATATGATCAGTCTTGAATTTCTTTGGCTTCCATACTAATGTTTGACACTTCTCATACACTCTAGGAGCTCCATATACCTTTTTAAGTCATGAGGACCTTCTATATCCATTAGTATATAAATATAAAATATGTCCCATATTGTGACAACTATAGAGAACAACATTTCTATACATACCTCTTGATTAATCACTCCTTCTACCATGGTCCCATGATAACTCATTCTTTGAGACCATTCTACAATCACTTACTCTATGACCAAAATGACAATCAAAAAAATAACCATTGAAAGAATTGAAATACCTCATTACATTTGGTTGCCTAATTGGTATCTTCATGTTGGTATTCTTGACTTTTTGATGATCACTATGAGTCTCAAATTTGAGATTTTCTACATAGGTCTTTGAGGTCTAACTCTTCTTGTTCTCCTTTTGGTCTTATTTGAACCAAATACCTATCTTATCATGTATATATATTTAACTTCTCAAAATATCACCAAACAAATTAGTACTCTTCTCAAATCCTTGATGTGTCTTCAACTTGACTAATTCTTGATCTAGTTCTAGTTTTAAGGACTCAATTTCTATTCCAAACTTGATTCATTCTTCTTCCTTGGTCTTAAGATTTGTAGTGATAATTTCAATCTGAGTTTGTATTTGTTTGATGATTTCCTCATGTTAATTGGTGTTGATTCTTAGTCTCTCTTCAAAAATATTTATTTGATTCTCATAACTCTTAACCAATAATCTTAGTTTCTGATTCTTCATTCTTTAGAACTTCAACTCCTCTAGATCACTCACCAATTCTACCTCAAGGATCACTTCAGCCTCTTCTTCATCTGATCCTTCATCATCCATAAGGAATTCCCCTTTTGAGAAACCCTCATTGTCTATTTATATATCCATTCATAAGGTTTCATTGATGTTATGTTTATTATTATCATCATCACTATCAGATATACTTGTGTCACTTACATCAAATGAGTTACTATCTTCTTTGGTATAGAAACTTCTCTTGTTCTTGAATGACTCTTTATTGCCTTCATACTTCTTAAAATATTTCTTGATTTTATCAACCTTATATACCCTCTTATCATCACCATGATGTTGATCATTTTATGCATCATGCTTAGTCTTATCATTGTTATGAAACTTAGATGTAAAGTGACTATAATTATCATAGTTAAAGCATTTGAATTATAATTTTAACTTATACTTACCTAAACCTCTTCATAGTTATCTAACAAATATGACTTTTATCTTATTATCATCAATGTCTATGTCATCATACTTGTCCTTTTTACCTTGTGTCTTATTCTTAAATTTGAATAAAGTCTTCTATCACTTGTTCTCATTTCATAGGCAATCAAGATGCCATGAATCTTATCCATATATACTGTGTTAAGATCTTTGATCTCCTCTACTACAGACACTTTTGAATCAAACTTAGAAGTTAGGGATATTAGTAACTTTTTTACTACAATTGATTATCATAATTTATCTCCTAGACCTTTGACGATATTTACCACTTTATCTACTCTCAATAGATAAGATGTAATGTTTTCATCCTCATTCATTCTCAAACATTCAAATTGCCTACGGTGAGTTTGTAACTTTACCAACTTAAATTTGGTGTTTCCTTCATAGATGGTATGTAATTTTTCATAAATACCTTTATTTATATCATAATACATTACCTTAACAAATTATGATTCTAAAATATCACATATTATGACATTCATTGGCTTAGAGTTGTTCTCACTTGCCTTTTTGCCTACTACATCAATTATTGGTGTAGAAGGTAGAATGAATCCATCAAAAATAGATTGCCATATGTCATTACCTAAATACATGATAAAGGTCTTCATTATAATGATCCATAATTCACAATTAGTCCCATTAAATAGGGTATCCTTATTGGTTGATAAACTTTCTTGTACTTGTTGACTAGACATGCTTGTGGTTTAAGGATCTCCTTCAAGCTATTAGGCCTGCTTTAAAGGACCAAGATTTGATACCAATTAATATAAGCATAATGACTGAGGTGGGGGGGATTAATTAGTATTAAAAACATTTAATACAATTACATTTAAGTAATCATGAAACATTCAAACAAATTTGAATATCTAACAAGCATAAGCAACTATCCACATAAGCATGAAGCACAATAACACATCACATATGTGGGAAAACCCTAAGGTGAAGAAAAACCACTAATATATAAAAAATGGATTAAAATATTATAAGACAAAAACCAAATTTAGTGAATAACCAAATCCACATGGAGCACCAACCCCAACTAGCCAAGCACCTGTTTGACTAGGATTTTAGTAAGCACCCACTTATAAGGAGGCACCAACCCCCTAGATGAATCAGCAACAACTCAAAAACCTAATTTATTTCATCACCTTTAGAAGACTTTTTTTCTCAAAAAATATATGATGAACACCTTCTTTATCTCATCTCATTATTTAACCCTCTCAAACTACTTTCTAGGTTTCTTCGCTCAACTAGGTCTCTTCAAGACTAATTAGGTCATATGAACTTGATATTTATATATATAAATCATGTTATATATTCATGATAGTTTATATACACACATATTATTTTATAAAACACCTCGTTATATTATTCAATCTTCTATTTCATTTGATTCCTCTTAGCTTACTTAAATAGGCCTAAAACTACCAAGTATATATATATATATATATATATATATATATATATATATATATATATATATATATATATATATATACCATTCCTTGATCATATACCACTTAGTTAGCCACACACCCTTAAAATATTAGGTCAGCCATATAATATGTCTTATTACATATTTTGGAAATTAATAACATGATATTTGAGTCCATTTTGGTCTAACATGACTCAATTTAGCCTCATTTCACTTTTAGGTATCATGGAGACCTAATTGCATTAGGTCTATCTCTTAATGCCAAACCATGATTCCCTTGTTCCCATATGGATTTATTAAAAAAATTAAACCATTAAATTAATTATAAATAGACATATATTAACCTCCTCCATTATTTATTAGACTTATGTCTTTCATTCATACCATGAAACCTCTTTTAGGACAAACTGTTCTATTAGGCCTATGTGCTTTAAAAGTTTATCTTACAAAAGTGAAGCTCAAATATACTTAATAAACTCAAATATGATCAAAAAATATATAAAAATAATAAATTACCTCATTTTAATTAAAAAATTCATTAGACACTTCCACTTAGGAGATAAGAACTCAAGAACATCTTTGTAACTCACTCACTTAGAATTGTCAGTTTACCTTAAAGGCCAGCCATGGTGACATAGACATCCAACACCTGTATATACAATTTAAATGAATTATTATTCATTTATATGGTATTATGATATCTCCATACCATCCTAAAATATAAATATCATATGTTCTAATAAACAATAGTGGTCTTTCAGACCAATATCATGACCTTATATCTCACTATCTATATGAATCAGACATGTCAACTTGTGAGCAACCTTTTCACCATATTAAATAACCTATAAAAATTATACCAAACATTAAAATTTATTAAAATTCATGAAAAAATTATCTATGCACTTTGTTTCATCATTTTATCATGAAAAAACATTCTAATTCATCTTCTCACCACCACCTAGGTTTTCACTGTTTTCACCATTAAGCCTATTAGCGACTGGCTAAATTGGATTAAATTTTTAGCACACTTTAAGGGTGGAAAATATATATAAAAATTAATAGACATATAATATGAATATATATCTATCTTATTACCTCCATTTGATTTTCTTTACTAATGTAGATTTTTATTGCTACAACAAATTGTTCACAAACAAGTATGTATCTACACATTTTTCTCTCTCATTTGACTAACCGCCACCACCTATAGGTACCTTAGAGATTTAAAAAAATTATTAAATAGTTTTTATAGTTAATTTATATGATTATGATCTATTTTTAATAAGATCTTCCATATTAGGTCCTTATTAGGGTTTTAGGGAGGATTAACACAGGTTTTAGTGTTAATAATTATTCATAAAGGATTGCCCCTTAAATCCAAAAACAATGATTATATATCTTAGATAGTAACCTTACACATCTCTCCTTAATATATTAGGTTCCCATATAAAGGTTACACATTCTAATGAACACCAAAAATTACTTCTTGAGTTTGTATACTTTCATTGTGTGCACTCGAGAGAATTGAAAACCACTTGTCATGCCTTTTAAGTCAAACCTTAACCTCAAACTTTATGATTAATCCTTAAAAATTTTGACTTGCCTATATACATGATATTATTCGCACATTCACCTTGAAATCTGATCTTCATGCCTCATTAGGATAGGTAGGGTTTAAGAGAGGTCTAGATGTAAACCTATACTTAAGGTCCTACCCCTGTAGGCTCACCTTAAAACTCTCATGAGTGATACAATGACTCAAATACATTCTCAAATATCCTTCAAAACATCTCACATGCCTGAGTTTACTCACCTCATCATGCCTCTACAATGCCATGGCTAGACTTAAGTTTTCAATGCACTTGATTCCTTGAACTATTATTTTTATGCCATGAACTCAAAAAAGAATCAACAAAATAGATATAATACATTACAACACACTCATTTTATCATGAAAAAACATTCTAATTCATCTTCTCATTGTTGCTTGGGTTTTTCACTATTTATACCATTCAGCCTATTAACAACTACCTAACTTGGATAACCATTTAAGTAAACTTGAAGGGTGGAACATATCCAAAAACCTTCATGTAAATATAATATGAATATATAGATAATTCCATCCATTTTATTTTCTTTACCAGTGTAAACTTCGATTACTATAGCAAATTCTTCACAAACAAGCTTGTATTTGCACATTTTTATCTCTCATTTGACTAACCACCACCACCTATAGGTATCTTAGAGAGTTGAATACATGATTAAATAATTTTTCTATGAATTTGATACCATTTTAAGCTATTTTTAATAATATCTTCCATAATAGGTCCTTATTAGGGTTTTAGGGAGGTTTAACATAGGTTTTAGTGTTAACGATTATTCCTAAAGGATTTCCCCTTAAATCTAAAAACATTTCTTGTATATATTAGCTAGTACCCTTACCAATCTCTATTTAAAATCTTAGGTTCCCATGTATAGGTTACATAGGCTAACCAACTCATGAAAGTCCTTGAGTTTGCATACTTTCATTATATGCACTCAAGAGAACTATAAACCACTTTTCATGCCTTTTATTTCAAACCTTAACCTCATAAATAATTATTAATCTTGAAATAAATTTACTTACCTATACCCATGGTCTTATTCACACATTCATCTTGAAATTTGATCTTCATGCCTCATTAGGTTAGGAAGGTTTTAAGAGAGGTGTAGATGTAAATCTAAACTGAAGGTATACCCCTGTAGGCTCACCTTAAAAATATCATGAGTGTTCCAATGCATCACATACATGATAAAATATATTTCACAACCTATCACATGCCTAAGTTCACTCACATCATCATGCCACTAGCTCATACCTCTATGATGTTATGGCTAGACTCAAGCTTCCAATGCACTTGATGCCTTGACCTGTTACTTTCTTGGTATGACATCAACAAAAAATCAACCATGTAGATATAATACATTACACTACACTCATCTTATCATGAAAAAACATTCAAATTCATCTTCTCACTGTTGCTTGGGTTTTTCACTATTTACATCATTAGGCATATTAGCGACTGGTTAACTTAGATAACCATTTTATCACAATTGAAGGGTGAAACATACCTAGAAGCCTTCATGGACATATGGTATTAATATATATCCTTACATCCATTTAATTTTATTTACCAATGCAAATTTTGATTGCTATAACAAATTATTCACAAATGATCTTCTATCTAAATATTTTTCTCTCTCATCTAACTAATCACCACCACTTAGAGGTACCTTAAAGAGTTGACTACATGATTCAATAGTTTTTATAGGCATTTGATACAATTTTGAGCTATTTTTAAAAGTATCTTCCATATCAAGTCCTTATTACATTTTTAGGGAGGTTTAACGTAGGTTTTAGTGTTAACAATTGTTCATAAAGGATTTCCCCTTAAATCCAAAAATAATGCTTGTATATCTTCTATAGGACCCTCCTCCATATCTAAATAGATTGGGTTCCCATGTATAGGTTACACATGCCAAATAACACCTAAAAGTCCTTCTCATGTTTGCATACTTTTATTTTGTGCACTTGAAGACCTAGAAACAACTTATCATGCCTTTTATTACAAACCTTAACCTCATAATTCATGATTACTCTTGAAAAAATTGGATTACCTATATCCATGATCTTCTTCACACATTCACCTTAAAATTTGATCTTCATGCCTCATTAAGCTAGGTAGGGTTTAAGAGAGGTCTAGATGCAAACCTAAACTGAAGGTCCTATCCCTATAGGCTCACCCTAAAATTCTCATGAGTGTTAAAATGCCTCACATACATACTAAAATATCCTTCACAACCTCTCACATTCTTGATTTCACTCACATCATCATGCCTCTAGCTCATACCTCTACCATGCCATGACTAGACTAAAGATTTCAATGCACTTCATGCCTTGACCTATTACTTCCATGTCATGACCTCAACAAAACATTAACCAAGTAGATATAATACATTAAACCATACTCATATCACTTCACCAATATATTTATGATGACAACAATATTCCATAGTCTCATACAAACCTAAAACCACATGAATAAACTTCATATGACTAGACATCTTTCTTCCATACACATGAACACCTTTCACACCATAACATGTGCCTTAATGTAACCATAAGACATTAGTTTCCTTTAAATTTTCTTTTACATTCAAATTTTATCTTTCATTCAAATTCTCTCTAGCCTTCAACTTTAGATGGTTGTATGGTTATAAACAAACATGCCAAGGTTAGATACTTTTTCTATTTTTCATCACCTTATTGTACATAAAGATGTTAAACTAGTCAAACATAAAATCATAAAAAATCATCCAAATTTGGCACTAAACGTGAAGGAGTTGCCAAAAAATTTAGAATTTGGATTTATACAACCAATAGACTATTATAAGCTGATATCTAATCTAGTACTAGTCACTAATAAACCAGTAGGGATCAAAGCCTACATCAATTTCTAGGAAATCAATAAAACATGTCCTAAATATGACTTACCTTTACCAATCATAGACATGATTATTGATTCAATAGTAGGTCATGATATGTTTTCCTTCATGGATGATTTTTCAATGTATAATAAAATCAAAATAGATCTTGAATACCAAATAAGATAACATTTATTACACCTTCGGGCATGTTTTATTATAAAGTAATTCTATTTGGTCTCAAGAATTTTGGACCAACCTATCAATGTGGAATGATAATTATCTTTCATGTTATGTTTCATGATATCCTAGAAGACTATGTAGATGATGTTTTGGAAAAAAAAAAGAATTAGAGTAGATCATCCTATAGTTCTATACAAAGGTTTTAAATGATTGATGGAATAAAAGGTTCATCTCAGTCTAAATAAATGTGTGTTTTATGTTACTTTAGGTAATATTTTAGGTTTTCTTATATCATAATGAGGTGTACAAATGGATCTTTCAAAGGTCTTATATGTCATGGAAATTCATCCATTAAAAAATCTCAATTAGATTTGTAGTTTTTAATGTAAGATTTAAATAATCTACATATTCATATCATAGCTTATAGACAAATGTCATCCTTTCAACTTTCTTCTCAAAAATAACAATGTTTTTCACTGAAATGAGGAATACAATCAAGAATTTGAAAATGTTAAACACTATCTAGAAACTCCACTAGTAATAATGCCACAAACTCCTTGGAAACCTCTAATACTATATATTTCATCAACATAGTATTCATTAGGGTTATTATTGGCACACTATGATGAACATGGGATAGAAAGAGCATTACACTATTTAAGTAGATCCTTGATATCTTATGAACTGAAATATTATTCCATTAAGAAATCATGTCAATAAATTTCTTTTCTTCCCAAAAAAAATTTCATTACGTTCTTAATAATCAAACCAAAATCATTGTAAGTGTTTA
The DNA here is from genome assembly GCA_037957365.1 of Torreya grandis. Lineage (NCBI taxonomy): Eukaryota > Viridiplantae > Streptophyta > Pinopsida > Cupressales > Taxaceae > Torreya > Torreya grandis. The sequence continues at coordinate 1,305,683 of JARHVA010002052.1, forward strand.
TCCCCTTCAGTATCTCATTTCCAAATCAGATTTAATAGGGAGAATGGCTAAGTGGGTTATGTCTCTAAGTGAGTTTGATATAGAGTATGCCAACCAAAAGATAGCAAATGAAAAGTACTTGTATATACCTTTATATAATCACCATCTATGAACATAAAGCCTCCCATCATGGATTTTATAGATGAAATAATCATGTACATAAGTGAATCATTAGAGTGGTAGTTATACTTTGAAAAACATTTCATAAATCATAGCTAGAGGGAAATTATTTTTCTCCTCACTCTGAAAGGTAATCTCATTCTAAAATCATTTCATATTTGATTCCCTTATATCAATAACACAACAAAATATGAAAAAATTATTTTTAGTCTCAAGTTTAAAATTTAGTTGGACATCTAGGATCTAGTTTTTGGGAATTCCCAATTAATCATCAGACAAGTAACCAACCAATACCAAGTTAAATATGATAAGTTAATTCCTTAAAATGATGGTGGATAGTATTATATAGTGTTTTTATTCTATACACTTTGAGCAAGTTCATCGATTCAATAATAGGGTAGATGATTCTATGGCCATGATTGGTTCACTCCTTGACATGCATTTAGATAAAAATCAAAATCATTACTTTATGGATCACTTGATGTTTCTTGTATATGATCCTCCTAAATCTAAAATTGTTTACAAGTTTAATGGTTCTACATCCCCTTGGTACTAGGATATATACACATAAATTCATGATAATATGATCCCTCCCAGCTTATCCCACAATCATAAGAAGTCCTTTATCTATTAAATTTTTCACTTTACCATCCTTAGAAATACATTATACCATATGGGTTATGATTGAATTTTATTACAATGTTTAAACTCTAAATTGGTATTTTTAATCATTAATTTCACAATGGTAATTTTGGAACTCATACTAGTGGTATGGTCCTTGAAAATAAAATTATTTTTATTGGATATTACTATCCCATTTAGAAACTAATTCATGTCAATATGTGAAGAAATTAATGCCATTATAAAACATGGCAACCTAATCGACGATCCATAACAAGCCTTACAACTCATTACCACTCCATAGAACTTCTCTACATGGGTGTTAGACCTCAATGAAAAAATCAATCCCAACATTTTTGATTGTCATAATAATATAATCACTACCACTAAGTACTTTACTAAGTGGGTCAAAGCCATTTTGCTAACCTATGTAACTAGAAAAAACTTTTCCAAGTTTATCTTAGACCATATAGTTTGTCATTATGGTATCCATTCTACCATTATATTAGATAAGTAGGTCCTTAAAAAACAAATATGTCAAGAACATTTTCCAAACTATGATATTAATCATAAATGGTCGACACCATATTATCCCCAAGGTAATAGTCAAGCAGAGGCATCAAACAAAAACATCCTCAAAATAATTAAGCATGTTATCAATGATGTTCTCCATGATTGGTATTTATAACATTACCCTAATTTTTGGGCTTACCATACTAGCATTCTCTCACCCATAGTGGCAACTCAATATTCCCTTGTTTACACCATTGAGTCCACCTTACCTGATGAAATCAAGCTCCCATAATTACATGTGTCTTTACAAAATCTTATTGATGATGAATCATATCACATATCAAGGTTACATAAGATTGATATCCTAGAGGAGAAATTTCTTGATTCCCTTAACCATTTACAATCTTATCAAAACCATGTCGATCATTGTTATAATAATAAAATCAAACATAGAGAGTTTGAAATTAGAGATCTTGTTCTGAAATAAAACCAATGGAACATCAATGCCAATCACAAAAATAAAGGCAAGTTTGAACTTAATTAGTTAGGTTCATACATCATCATTTTTGAATATAGATTGTGTGCTTATAAATTAGTATTAGAATAAGGACAAGAAATTTATGAACCAATGAAAATCATGCACCTCAAGTGATTTGATGCCTATACTTCTCTAGTACTACTATATATATGTAAAAAATAAGTCAAAGATCATATTAAAAAAAGAAATAAAAAAAAGAGAAATAAAAAAAATCCATCCAAAAGTGAAAACTATTCTTGTTGTGCTTTTGACAAGTACCATGGTGAAAACTATTTTATAACACCATGTATAAACCATTATCTATATACACCCTAGTTACTAGGGGGTATCCCTTAGAATTATCTATACATCCATATATATATATATATATATATATATATATATATATATATATATAGACACACACACACACACACACACACCTATTCCTTTATATATCTCTCATATTTGTAATTTCCTATCACATTTTAGTATAAAGTTTGATATTCATGGTTATGCAGATACATCTTTGCTCATGTTTCGATAGAATATTGTGCATAATACTTAGATAAATAACTCATACATCTAACACAAAAACACCCATCCATAATATTAAAAAATGTGTTATCTATCATCATTTCTTGGGAGGGTATCTTTCACCTAATCATCATATTACCTAATATCATCACTTTCCATTTCTTCCCTCATTGAGAGATCTATATTGGTTGAGGTCCATATGAACTATGTAGTCAACACTCATTTACATGGGGTATATGATTTCATCTCAACAATCATCTCCCAAAAATCCTATAACATCCAAAAACATTATAAAATCCTTAAAAAATAAAAAATAAAAGCAAAAATCAATCAAAAATACCCTATCTTTAGTAATGTACAACAATCATCCCTTACACAAATTACTCATCAAATGGTTATCATTATAAAATATCTCATATGACAAAGGGTTTTAATCTAACCATGGACATATAAAAAAAATTTGTTTACTTGTTTGTATTACCCATTTAGTTGATTTATTGCTTGTACAAAATTTGTGTTTTATTTAATTACTTGTAAAATTGTTTGTTTATTTTCCTATTTGTTTTTCTTACTTAGTTTCACTATTGCAGACACTTTTTTATCTTGTTTTAACTATCACTTTATTCTTAAGTATAAAACATTATGTGAATTACAAAAAGTTTTATTATGATCTTCCATATCATGATTCATTAAGTCTTGCACTTGTGACTCTATAAATCCCTACATGTATGACACAATAAACATCATGGTTTTTCCATACCATTAGTGCATATCATCTTTCATAACATAAAAATAAAGGTTTCTAAATTCATGTCAAAAATTATGTTTAACTCCATGTAAATACTTTTAAAAATATCTATTCACCCAATCCACATCATTACCTCATCTCCAAACATACATCACATTGTAAAATGCATCAATGAATTCAATTACTAACTATCTAACTTTACCAAACATCCCATAATCACCTCTATCTACAAACAATAAATCAAATCCATGTTATCTAATTATGTGATCAATTATAATTATTCTATTTTTTTTATTATCTTATTTTTTATGTTTGTGCATAATTAAAACCATACAAATTCATCTCATAATCTTTCCATTTAATATCTTTTGTCTACCATATCCATCCTTTCTCCCATCTATCAATCAAATCAATCACCAACTAATTAATTAATCGATAAAATCAAATCTTGTAGCTTTTCAATGAGATGTATCATACCCACATCTTCTCTCTATCATCTATAAATTATTTGGGCACAATAAATTGTCAAAATTATCTCAAGATATATCACTCTCAACCTACTCCTTGTGTATATCATTGCTTGGGGAGAATAATCCCATCATCATATCTAATCAAAACGTGTAAGAATTAGCTAAAGTGGGTTATTATAATCCATATCATCATCTTCATCCTATCAATTAATTACATCTTGTTGTATTGTCTAATATTCACCACCACATGAATCAACCAAAGAATCAAATTTATTCATTTCTTTATAATTTATTTGAAAATCACTCTTGTAAATTTTAACATCAAATACTTTGAAAATATATTTCTATTTTTTATATTTTGAAACTTACCAATGGGAAATACCATTCCCAAATCCACTTCCATGTAACAATCTTCATGGGGGAAAAATCCAAGTGTGCATCTTATCTTAGGAAATATTATTTCTCAAGTCAACTCCTTATAAAATATCCACTATGGAAAATCATTTTGTATATGCCTATAAAACATGCAAGCATTTTATCAAGAATGGAATTTTTTTTATTGCGGTATCTACTTCATCATTTTCCATATACACTTCCTTATTCATTAATTTTGATCTCTCATTTGTAACCATTCTCCCTACACAACTTCTTGAGAGGCCATCATTCATAGTCATCAATAGCCACCTAGGGAATCATATTTCAACTTTCATTTTCACTCTACATTTTATTTATTATTTTAAAATGAAATTATTCTTATAATCAAAAAACCCTTTCAAAAAGGGATAAATGTAGACATCTAAATTCTACCACATTAATGTTGTAATTAACTATGCTAAATATCGACACAAATTCCACTCTTCACACTAATTTAACCTCTCTATAAAATTCAAATTTAGTTCTAACATTGTTCCCCTAATTTTTTAAAATAATTAATATATATATATATATATATATATATATATATATAAATTAATTATCCATACATACATAATCCACAAAACTAATTAAAATCCAAAATTGTTAAGTCGTCAAACATTTCGCAACCAAATGTTGAGTCATCCAACCACTTCCTAAACTAATTATTGAGTCATAATTTAACATTTCAACTAACTCGGTGAGTCATCAAAATAATTTGACTCATTCATAATAATTTTCAAATACTAAATAACTTTCCTCTTTTATCTCAAACACATGAGGAATTGGTCTCTTCCACGTTCATGAGGATTGAAATCCGACCATCCAAAATCAAAATTATCTAATAAATCTAGATTTATGCCAACTATTCATCTTTTTCCCTAAAAATATATAAATATATGTTTCATCCTCCATTATCATCATACACCATTAAAATATAAAATTGATATCAAAATCATCTTGTATCCATAAGAAAATTAAGTCATTGCATCTATATGTTACATAAATTCCCTTTGCTTGGAGAAGTGAATTGAGCATCGACATACAAATAATCAAGATTAAATTAAAGTTGATAAATGGAGGAGGTGATTTTAATTTACTAGTATGGTGAGTTTGTAAGAATTTTTTGCTTTGTCTATTTTTATTGAATATCTCTAATTGAAGTTTTAGTTTAGTCAGAGAATATGAAGTTTATTGTTCATTTTATTTCCTATTTCATATATGTTCTAAAATTTAGCTATGATAGTGTGAATGTGTGATTGTGATATTTTGACATACAAATTCACCTATCAATATTGATTTGATCTTGAAATTTTTTGAACTGGATGTGTCTTGGTGTGTTTTAGACTTGGATGATGACTGCTTCTAGTGTTTGATTTATAATTTCTAAAGAATAGGCTAGATTTTCACAAAGTGTATTACTATGCTTAAGAGGTAATTTATAATTCCATATTATAAAAATGATTGACCTTTATTTGTACTTGTATGTATTGAATTGGGTAATTTCTCATGTTATCAACATTATAAATGAATGGGCCAATGTATAGGAAGGGTTTAATTTTGAAAAATAAGCATTGTTAGATGAAGGGTGTCAATGTAAGCCTCATGAAAATAATGTATTAATTATTGTCCAAGTGTGATGTTACTATCTAAGAGACATAATTGCAAAAATGGTATTTTTTAAATTTTTGAGTAGGATATTTAATAGATTTAGCATAGACTAGAACATTCATGTAGGTGACTAATATAAAATTATAAAGGATTAGGTTCATAATTAGCATGTGGATGTTCTAGAATGGCAATTGATAATTTTTTGGTGATGCATAAGTCATGTAAGATATGTGTAGGGGAAGATTTACATTTCCAAGTGTCAAACACTAGATTTTAGTGTCTAAAACATATAAATAAATCATATAATATATATTTTTAAATAATAATAAGTGTAAATTAATTAATTTATAAATAATATATAAATAACTATAACATATTTATTATGAAATTATGTCAATTCATTTTACAAAATCAAGCAATTTTATTAAAAAGGGTGATCTTAAAATTATGTCATTTTAGTGTTAACAATTGTTCATAAAGGATTTCCCCTTAAACCCAAAACCAATGCTTTGAGATATGATCTATGACCCTTACACATATCTCCTTAAAATGTTAATTTCCCATTCATAGGATACACATGCCAACAAACACCTAAAAGTCCTCAGGTTTACATACCTTCATTATGTGTACTCAGGAGACCTAAAAACCACTTTTCATGCCTTTTATTGAAAAACATAACCTCATAATTAATTATTACTCTTTAAACAACTATAATTACCTATATACATGGTCTTATTCACACATTCACCTTTAAATATTATCTTAATGCCTTATTAGGATAGGAAGGGTCTAAAAGAGGTTTAGATGTAGACCTAAATTGAAGGTCTTACCCTTGTAGACTCAACCTAAAACTCTCATGACTATTCCAATGCATCATATACATGGTCAAATAGCCTTATCAACCTCTCACATGCCTGATTTCACTCATCTCATCATGCCACCATCTCATACCTCTACCATGCATTGACTAGACTCAAGATTCTAATGCACTTGATGCCTTAACCTAATCCTTCCATGTCATGACCTCAAAAAAACATAAATCAAGTAGATATAATACAATACACCACACTCATATCAATCCACCACTCTCTTTCTAATTACAAAAATCCTCCATAGCCTCATACAGACCTAAAACCACATGACCAAGCTACATATGACTAGACATATTTCTTTCATGTACCTGAACACCTTTAACACCTTGACTTGTGCCTTCATACAAACATAATACATTAGTTGACTTCAAATTATCTCTTTCCTTAAAATCATCTCTTTCCATCAAATTCTCTCTTGACTTCAAATGCATCTTGTCACATGGCTTCCTATGCAAACATTAGTTGTCTTCAAACATATTCCATTACCTGTACCTTCCATGCTCATACCACTTATGATAATTCTCATTAGTGTAACACTCTTATATGCCTTGAAATATCACATAATACCATCTATCCTTATTCACCTTTGAAATCAACCTTGATAATACAATCTTGACATGATACATCTTACATCTTTGACACCAATGACCATTACACCTTTACATGATGCACCCTGTTGACATCAATGAAAACAACATACTAACAAACTCTACCTTTGTCATTGATGGAAAACATACTACAAAAATGAAGTCACTTCAAAATGGTACTTTTCCAATCTTATCATTCTCCTCATTTTAACATGAATGACAAAGGGTTTTATATAAACTACCATATAATATTTGGACCTAAATTTCAATGAACAACATCGATAGATGTTGAAAAACTCACCTCAATCTCATACGCATTATTATATAAAACTTATGGAAAAATTGAATTATATCTCAATAAATCATGATTCTTATCACTATCATGACACTTCACAACACACAGCTGTAAAGATCCACTTTACTCCATACTCTCCTCTTTAGTCATAATATGGAAACCATTCTTAGAAACATCTCTAAACAAACTACTTTTCCCATTCTGAACTTTTTCTCTTTTTGAGATCTATGCCCATTTTGGTAATAAGTTGAAAGCATTTATGAAGCATCATATAAAAATGTTTTAAGTCTTGGCCACATCCTTTAACCTATCTTCATGTTTTCTATAAACCTTATTTGACATAGACCATTTACTTAACTTCTCTTAAAGATAATGAATCATCTGATTAGCTTCCCCTTTGTCCTCATATATTTTGCTCATCACATGAATCATTAGGACTCATAGACATTTATAAACCTCCTTCAAGTATCTTGAAACATATACCACTTCTCAACACAAATCAAGTTATAAATAAAATAACGCATACCTTGCAACATAGACCACCTAGAATCCTCTCAAGATGAGTCCTTTGACTGTAACCTCATACTTCTACTGATAGAATATTTACTCCATGAAGCTTAATGGTTTCATCCCTTTTCATAAGGATTTAAAAACTCCATAAACTCATGGGATTCCTAGATCTCCAAACCACTTTCCTTAACTATCTTTCAATCATGAGATTGATAGTCCCTCTATAGAATTGACTTAGGCGTGATCGAAGCATTTGACTCATCCATCTTGTCATCCTTCATCTTTTCCTTGACTTACTTGTAAATACATGAAGATATAAAGTTTTCTTAACATTCTTTCACTTTTGATGCTTGGTTTATCTTATCAAATAATTCATCTAGACCATTGGGCTCAATATGATCAATCAATTCATCTAGACCATTGGGCTCAATATGATCAATCTTGACTTTATTTGGCTTCTATACCAATATTTGACTCTTCTCATGCACTATATAGGAGATACATGTACCTTTTTAAGTATTTAAGGCCTTCTAACTCCATTAAGATATATTTTTTCAATGTGTTCCATATTTTTATAACTATAGAAAACATTTCTTTACATACCTCTTAATTAATCACTCTTTCTACCATGGTCAAATGATACCTCATTCTATGAAACCATTCTACAATCAATTATTCTATGACCAAAGTTATGACAAGAAAAATATTAACCATTGAAATATTTTAAATACTTAAATTCATTTGGATTCCTAATTAGTCTCTTCATGTTGGTATTTTTGATTCATTGATGATCACTATGAGTATCAAATTTGAGATTTTCTACATAGGTCTTTGAGTTCTAACTCTTCTTGTTCTCCTTTTGGTCTTATTTGAATCAAATACATATCTTATCATGTATATACCTTTGACTACTTTAAATATCATCAAAAACTTAAGTAATATTCTCAATTGTTTGATGTGTCACCAAATTGATTGACGCCTCTTCTAATTTTGGATTCAAAGACTTTATTTCTGTTCCAAACTTGATGCATTCTTCTTCCTTGGTCTTAATATTTGTAGTGAAAATTTAAATCTAAGTTTCAAAATATATGATGATCTCTTCATGTTTAATTATATTTATGCTTAGCCTCTCTTCAAAGATATTGAATTAATCCTCATAACTCTTAACTAATGATCTTAGTTTCTGATTATTGCTTCTTTGGAACTTCAATTCCTTTAGAGCACTCACTAATTCTGACTCAAGGTTCACTTCAACCCCTTCTTCATCTGATCCTTCATCATCCAAAATGCCTTTCCCTTTTGAGAAACCCTTATTGTCTATTTATATAGCCAATAATAAGTTTTCATTGTTGTCATGCTCATTATTGTCATCATCACTATCACATGTACTTGTGTCACTTACATCAGATGAGATATTATCTTCTTTGGTATAGAAACTTCTCTTGTTTACTAAATGACCCTTTC
>JARHVA010002052.1:1320000-1452500 GCA_037957365.1 Torreya grandis
GTAGTTTTTAACATAAAATTTAAATAATCTATATATCATATCATAGCGTATAGACAAATGTCATCCTTTCACCTTTTTTCTCAAAAATAACAATGTTTTCATTAAAATGAGCAATACAATCAAGCATTTGAAAATATTAAACACTATATAGTAACTCCACAAGTCATAATGACCCAAACTCCAAGAAAACCTCTACTACTATATCTTTCATCAATAGAGTGTGCATTAGGTTCATTGTTATCACAACATGATGAACATGGAATAAAAAGAGAAGTACACTATTTAAGTAGAACCTTGATATCTTATGAACTTAAGTATTATTCCATTAAAAAATCATGCATATAAAAAAAAATTCTTCCCAAAACTTTTGCATTCCATACTTAATAATCAAACCAAAATCATTGCAAAATTTTATCCCCTTCAGTATATCCTTTCTAGATCAGATTTAATAGGGAGAATGGATAAGTGGGTTATGATTCTAAGTGATTTTTATAAAGAGTATGCCAACCAAAAAGCTATAAAATGACAGGTAATTGTAGATACCTTTATAGAAGCACCATCAATGAACATAAAATATCTCAATATGGATTTTATATATCAAACAAACATGTACTTAAATGAATCATTAGAGTGGTAATTATACTTGTACAAACCTTTCACAAGTCATAACTTAAGGGAAAGTATTTTTCTCTTCACTCTGAAAGGTAATTATTGATCAAATTTTGGCCCTCTAGGCCAAAATTGGGCACCCCTCCTTTTTTTTGCAAAAAATGTCTAAGTTTATACCTTTGTCCAAGACTAGTATGTAGGTTTCATTCAAAAGAAGTGTTCTTATACAAAGTTGGAGTATTTTACATGTAAAAACCCAAGTGTTTTCCTTTTGATAGCTTTGTTTTCTTTAGTCTTTTGGCTATGTCCTTCACATTGAATTATTTCAAAAAGTTTACTTTGGTCCTTTGCTAAGTGTTATTTCTTAGACTTTTCATTCGTCAAAATTCTTTCAAAGGGTAAGTTGTAAGTTTCTTGAAGGACACTTTCTAACAAAAAATGGCCTAGACAAGTCTTTCAAAGGGTATTTTTCCTTTTGAAAGGCTACATTTACAACTTTCATGAAGGTCATTTTCTTTATAAAGTGGACACTTGCCTTTCCAAAGGGATCTTTTCAAAAATCTGAAGGAAATAATTATTTTAGACATTTTGTTTGAAACAACTTTTCTGAAGGGTGCTTGTAACTTTTTGAAAGGAATTTTAACTTTCTTCAAGGAATTTTTCAAGCTAAAGGACCCTTTCATTTTTTTGAAGGGTATGTTGCAATTTTTTTGAAGGGCATGTTTTGTTCAAAAAATGACCATTTAAAAAATCTTGAAGGACACTTGTATTTTTCCAAAGGTCACTTTCAAGTTGAAGGGGTCATTTACATTTCTCCTAGAGGGTATGCTCCTTTTAAAAGGGCCAAATAGGAATTTTGAAGGGTCACTTGCATTTTTTTGAAGGTATGTCTTCAATAAGCTAAAAGGCACTTTTATTTTTTTAGAGGGCACTTAGCAGAAAATCCAAAGGAATTACTTTGAATAATTTGTCTGAAGGAAATGAGAAAATTTTCCTTACAAAAAATCCAAGAGGAAAGAAAGAAGAACCCAAAAAATTTCTTTTGGAAAAATTATTCGAAAGAATGATGAAGATAAGATATCTAAAGAAATGCCTGAAGGTGATGACCCACAAAATGTCAAGTTTAGACTACAAAATTAGCCATTGGGATTCAAACAAAAGATGAAATCCTACAAGAAGTAAATTTTAAATTACAAGGAATAGTCATTAATATTCAAAAGACTTGACAGGTACCTGAGGAAAAATATGGAAGTGACAAATGGCATTAATCCTAAGCTCTGATGCATAACAAGCATAATGGGCAAGTCGATGGTTCAAGATTGTTACACCATTATATAGCTCGATGAGTTAGTAAAGAATAGCTTACATCAAAATGGCATTCCAATAGATGAACCCATCTATATAAAAATGTAATTCAGAATATCTTGATTCTACTGGTGTAACCATAAAGGGATATTCTTACATAATGTAATGTAACTATTTTTTTTCTCAGAGTGACACATGTTTAAGTGACCCTTGAACTACCTTAGCTTGACCTCTCTCTTAAAGGATTTATATATGCATTCTCTTGGCTTAATTTAGGATCCTCCACTAGTTATAATGAATTTCTATTTAGATTGATACTGGTAACTCTTAAAGAAAATACAAGTGATTTCACCATTCACACATTGCACTTTAAGTAGAAGTTTGAATCTTATTGATAATGACTAGTGAAAAGGTCATTTTATAGAATTTCAATCTATGGTCACTTACCAATGTGTAGAAGGGATGATGTTGTATGTCTTTGTTAGTATTCTTTACTAAGTTTATAAATGTCTTAGACATGGTATATGTGTATTATCTTTGTAGAATCATTCATCACCCTCCTGAACATTAAGTACCTTGTTGAATCTAACTTATGAAATATTGATGAAATAATGTCTTTTATTGTGATTTTGTGTGAAACATCCTTGTTTACCTTTAAGTAGTTGTTTCAGTCATTTAGGATGATATCAAATATTGGTGTAGTACTACTTGTTTTCTTAGTTGTTTTCCTTCTCCCTTTTCATATAAAGTTGTTAGTTTAGAAAGAGCTTAAAGATGCATCAAGGGGATCTAGCCCCTAATCTAGAGATTCATCTCAATAGAATTTTCACCCACAAAAAGAGAGATAATTCTAATTTTTTGTTTAGATGAGAGATGAGCATCTCCTCAAGGGTGCAAATCCAAGCATCAACATTTTTTTGGCACACTTGGTGGGACCTTAAGTCTGAGAAGATTGTTCAATATTGGTGTTGGTATTGACATAGTTATAGATAAAGAAGCATATACATTTAGTACCTGGTGACTCCATTTAAGAATCCAAGTCTTTGATTGATGATCAGTCCTTATTTCCATGCCAAAGGTGACCACTAGGTCTAATACTAAAGGTGTACCCTTTAAGTTTGTGGAATTAGCTCCATATTCCACCAAAAGGTCCAAGTTTGTCAACACTCATCCCTAAAAAAGAGAGTTTGTGTTTAAACCTTCCAAATTTATGTTGCATACTATTCCTAACATCTATATTAATATTCCAAATATGGATAAATGACAACCTTTTATGCCTTTCACTGGAGCATATCCCTTGCATCTTGCCCAATATGATCAAATTCCAGGAGTTGCCCTCCAAAGTGTCCTATATTTTAGTAGAAATGGTCCAATTACTACCATTGAGCACATCAAGAATATATCAAAAAAAATTAATATCCATAACATCACTCAAGAAAATGTAGCCATTAGATTTTTGGCCTTGTCTTTGAAAGGATAACTTTTGGATTGGTATGGGACACTACCTATAAATTATATTCTCTCATGGGATAATTTGGGGGATTTACTGACTAATAGGTTTGGGAAAAAGAGTGACCACCTATCTCTTACTGAATAATTGACCAAAATCAAGAGGTCATCTCATGAATTCATGTAGGGTTTTCATACCAGGTTCCAAAAGACATGGGATAGAATCCCAGCCCTTGTGAAACCTACCCCAAACTATACATTTTTGTATTACCTGAAAGCATTGAATAGTGACATTGCCATGATGATTCAATCTATGAGTGGAAATACATTACCTAATACATATGAAATAGCCATAAATGTTGATAGTTGTCTTGTCTAAGTGGGGAAGATATCTCTTAGACCTCCAACACAACTATTCACTGATTTGCATTCTCCTAATCAAAGTGCATTGCCCACTTTAGCTCCTTTCCATGGTCAAGAAAAATATATCATTACCCATAAAAATAAAATGAATGAATTGAAAATCCTACTTCAAAGTGTCACTAATTAATTAGTTTCTCTCAAAATACAACAAGCCCAAAGCTATAGGCCTTATCAGTCTTACAACTAGTTTGGACAAACAAATAGACCTCCTTTTCAGGGCAATAATCAGGGGCAAGACTAAATCACCCATGTCAAGCCTTATCAAAATTTTAATCCTAATTCTCCCTCATCTTACAAATCCCTTGTTCCCACTCAAAAAAAATTGGTCTAGGAACATCCCAACTACCCTTCTTTTGAGCAAGGTCAAGAATAGGTTGTTTATGCCAATGAGATGCAAAATCAAGGCATGACTACACAAGGTGATCAAAAATCTCAATTTTAAAATTTTGAGATGCCAATACATTTGAGATGGAGAGAAAGTAGGTTCAGTCTAATTATACTCTCATGAATCATTTGGAGGGTGAGTTTTGTGCCATTAATTATGTGGGGAATACAAGCAATCAGAATGCTAGTGTGGCTGCCAACACTAGATCAAAGAAAAGAGTAGTTGAATAAGTTCAAGGAACCAATCATGGACCTATTTTGAATCATAAATCAAATAATATGGTAGGATGGCTGAATTTAGTTACTAAATCACAATAAAATTAGATGATTCTAAATTTTAGGATAGTTGTTATAACCCTGCCTCCAAAAACTACATCACAAGGTGTAAATGCTCATAAAGAGAAACCCAAGCTAAGTAATCCTTAAATTAATGTTTTGGACCAGATGAAGAAGATTCATATTAAAATAGAATTATGGAATTATCGTACTCTAAAATGAATTACATTGACTAGGTACACAAGCTGGCCCATCTAGAAGTGATAATGTGGTTTTGGTCAATGGAACTCAATCTATAGATGTTCAAGAAAAAAAAGATGAGAAGACTCCTCCTTTATACATATATTTAATCATTTATAAAAATATTGGTTCATAATTGCATCATAGATAATGGAGAAATCACATAATTTATGGCCAAATGCATAGTAGATAATCTAGGCATCAAATATGATCTAATGACCAAAGGAGTTTTGTAATTGGATGGATCACCAGCCAAAACTTTGGGAGTTATGAAAGGTTTAAACTTGATCCTTCATGCTTGTCCTTCGTTTTCAATTCCTCATGATCCTTCATCTTCCCTTGAAGGAGTTTTTGAGTTGTTCCTAGATGAGTCAGGAGATGATAACTATGTGCATAATCCTTACAAGTTTATTGAGGAATCTGGTCTTAGATTCATGCCTAATTTGATGAAGTCAAAAAAAGATGTGAATGGCTTGTGGTACCTTTTATTTAATGGGTCTAGAAGCAATATTAGGGCTGGTGGTGGAGCAATGTTGATTTCACCTTCAAAGGAAAGGTATTTTTCAACTTTTAGATTTCAATTCTCTTTTTATTTTAATGTAAAATAATATGAGGCCCTCATTCATGGCCTCAAGTGGGCAAGGAAAAGAGATGTCAAATAATTACAAGTGTTTGGTGATAGTGAGCTCATTATCAATCCAGTTAGAGGGAAGAATTTGACCAATAACTCCTTGCTCAAGTCCTATAAGCATAGAGTTTGGGACCTTATAGAAGACTTCATGGCATTTAATAGCACTTATATTTCAAGGGAAGATAATAAGTATGCAGATAGGTTGGCATCTATTGGTTCTCAATTTAATGTTCTAAAAGGCATAAGAGAAGACAAGAATGAACCTCATCTAAAGGTGATTATGAGACCTTCTATACCAGATAATGTCACTAATTGGTAGGTTTTTGAAGGTGATCAATAGATATCCCTCTTCTTACAAGAAGAGATTGAGTTCTCTACAAAGAATCAGTTTAAGCTTTAATAGTAATATGGAAGGTAGATTGTCTAGCTAAAGTCTAATAAGCTTCCCAAAGGCCTAGTGAATCTTGAAAGCATATTCAATGAGGATTACAAGATCAAGAAGGAGAAGGTAAGCATGTCAACCAATAAAGAGAACTATGAAATATTAGATATCTTCAAAGATAAATTACTTACTCTTGGAAAGTTATGCACTAGTCAAGAGAAACATGATTTCATTGAACTATGCAAGGAGTTTAGTGATATTTTTGCATGGGAGTATAATGATTTAAAGCGTTTTGATCCAATTTGTGCTCAACATACCATAGATTTAGATGAAAATTCTAAACCCATCAATCAAAGACAAAGGAAAATCAATCCCAATATTGAACCACTCATGAAGAAAGAGCTCACTAAGTTGATTGAATCTAGAATCATTTTTCCTATCAAGCGTTCTTCTTGGTTGGCCAATTTAGTCCATATTAGGAAGGAAAATGGAGAGATAAAGTTGTGTGTAGACTTTAGGGACTTGAATAGGGAGTTTTTGAAGGATCATTACCCATTCCCTTCTATGGAGCAAATTCTACAGGTGGCGTCAGGTAGTGAGAGGTTTTCTCTCCTAGATGGTTATTTTGGATACAATCAGATTTAGGTGAAATAATATGACCAATACAAAATATCATTCACCATAAAATGGGGCACATATGCCTATAGGAAGATGCCATTTGTATTTCCAAATGCTGGAGCTAATTTCCAATGTTCAATAGATATGGCTTTCCAAGGACTAATCAATAACATTGTATTGGTTTATCTTGATGATGTGATAGTTTTCTTTAAGGATGAAAATGATCATTTGAAGCACTTGAGGAAAATTTTTGAGAGGTTTAGAGAGTTTTGGATCTCTCTAAACCCAAAGAAGTGTGTGTTTATTATTCATGAAGGCAAACTCTTAGGCCATAATTTTTCCAAGAAAGGTATATCTATTAATCCAAAAAGAGTAAATGCCATTTTGTCATTGTCTTTACCTAAACATAAGAAGGGTTTAAAAAGACTATTTGGTAACATAAATTTAATTATGAGTTTCATTCCTGATTTTGATAACATGGTCAAGCCCTTAACATCTATGCTAAGGAAGGATGAGACATTCACTTGGATAGGAAGGAGAAAAGAAAGTTTTGAAGAGATCAAACAAGCTATTGCTCTGGCCCCTACTCTTTCAAGTCCTAACTTCTCCAAAGACTTTAACCTATGTAGTTTTGGGAATGAAGAGATAATATCTACCATACTTACTCAATTTAATGATGAAAATTTGGAATGGCTATGAGACAAGATACACATATGTTGAGAAATAAGTGCTTTTAGTTATAAGGAGTTTGAAGAAGTTTAGGAATATGTTGTCTAACAACAAGATTCACATTTTTTTGCCTAATACTAATGTAAAATACTTTATACTTAATAGATATTGGAATGATAAAAGGAAGGTTGGATCACCAAAGTGATGGAATATGATGTGGAGATCAAAATAACTAAGTTAGTGAAAGGAAAAGGACTATGTGAGCATATTCCTTCAGATTTGAAAGAGAAAAAGTAGGTTTTTTTGGCACTTCATGATGATCCTATAGTAGTTATAACTTTAACCATAAGGAGCTAGAGACAAGAAATGATTCATTTCTTTCAAACTGGTGAATGTCCACAAGGTCTTGATAGAGCTAGAATAAGGTATTTTAGGTAGCAATCTATTCCCTATGTAATTATTTATAGAGTACTATTTAGGAAGGATTTTTTAGGTGTGTTATTGATATGCATTGATTTAAATCAGATTGAAAAAGTATTACATGAGTTTTATGATGGACTAGTTGGTGGTCACTTTGCTCTAAGAACCACAACTGCTAAGATTATGAGGGTTGGTTACTTTTGGCCTAGCCTTTCAGGGACACTCATGCTTGGGTAAGGAAATGCTAAAAGTGTGATATTTTTTATGACAAACAAAAGCTATTTGCCTTACACCTTCATCCAATATAGGTTGAAAAACCCTTCATGTTATGGGGTTTAGATTTCATAGGTCTGATCAATCCTCTTTTGAGTCCTGGTCACAAGTGGGTGTTGACTACCACTGATTATTTACAAGATGGGTGGAAGATATATCATTTAAAGAGGCAAATGAAAACTTACTCCTAGACTTATAGGAAGGTATAGTAACTAGATTTGGAGATGCTTCAAAAATCATTTTAGATAATGCACTAGACTTGTTAAGAACTAGGACAAGTGAATAGGATTTGAATCATGACATCTAGCTTAGCACCTCCTACAACTATTATCCTTAGGGAAATGGAATAGTTAAGTCCACAAATAATAATTTGATTAGATCATCAAGAGAACAATGGAATAGAATCAAAGGAATTGTCACACTAAGTTAAAGATATCCCTTTGGGATTATAGGATCACCCCAAAGAGAGAAATTGGGAACTCACCATATACACTTGTGTATGGAAGGGAGTCTAGGCTTCCTATCTCACTTGAGTTACTAGCTTTAGACCTTACCTATTAGATAAAATTGATGGAGAATGAGATCATGGAGGTTAGATTATGTGAGTTAATGGAGCTTGAGGAGACAAGACATTAAGCTATGCACACCATGACTACTCACCAACAACAACCAAATAAGTATTTTGACAAGAAGTCCATGCCAAGAAGCTTCAAAGAAGGAGACATTGTCCTGAAATGGGGTGAAGATAGGGCCAAGCTTGGAAGACACATAAAGTTTGATGCTTTGTGGGGTGGCCCATATGTGATCACATAGTGCAAATAGTACAATGTTTTCCAAGTCTCAAAGTTTTATGGAGAAGAAATACATATCCCAATCAATGGAATATATCTAAATCATTTTTATTGACGGTTCTCTTATTTCTATTTTACATAGTTGCATGTTTTCCTTGTGTTCCCTAAGTGCTTATGCACATGTGTGAGTTTATCCTTGTCTAGTTTTGCATTATATTTTCTTGGTCTTATTGTTTTTTTTTGTGGTGTGTTTCCTTGTGTTTTATTCTGGATTAATCCTTCTTTATCATCTTCAAGAATTCATTGACTCCATTAGCCCTAAGTTGGATAAGGCTACTGGTGTAGTTAGTATAGCAGGCATATTACCCCTGCGAGTCACCAATTTTTTGGCCAAATTTTGGCCCTTTAGGATAAAATTGGGCACCATTTTTTTTGCAAAAAATGACTGAGTTTATAACTTTGTCCAAGACTAGTATGTAGGTTTCATTCATAAGAATTGTTCTTAAATAAAGCTGGAGTATTTTACATATAAAAAACCAAAGTGTTTTCCTTTTGATAGCTTTGTTATTTAGTCTTTTAGCTAAGTACTTCACAATGAATTCTTTTATAAAGTTTACTTTGGTCCTTTGCTAAGTGTTATTTCTTAGACTTTTCATTCCACAAAATTCTTATAAAGGGTAAGTTGCAACTTTACTAAAGGACACTTTTCTCACAAAAAATGGCCTAGAAAAGTCTTCTGAAGGGTATTTTTCTATTTGAAAGGGTACATTTAAAACTTTCTCAAAGGGCATTTTCTTTGGAAAGTGGACACTTGCAATTCTTCTGAAGGACAATTTCCTTTATAAATGGATCTTTTCAAAAATCTAAAGGAAAGAATTATTTCAAACATTTTATTTGAAACAACTTTGTTGAAGGGTGCTTGTAACTTTTTGAAAGGCACGTTAACTTTCCCAAAGGACTTTTTCAAGCTAAAGGACCCTTTCATTTTTTTGAAGGGTATGTTGCAATTTTTATGAAGGGCATGTTTTATTTGGAAAAGGACCATTTCAAAAATCTTGAAGGACACTTGAATTTTTTTGAAGGTCACTTTCAATTCAAAGGGGTCATTTACATTTCTCTCGAAGGGTATGTTCCTTTCAAAAGGGTCAAATAGGAAGTACGAAGGGTCACTTGCATTTTTTTAAAGGTATGTTTTCAACAAGCTGAAGGACACTTTTGTTTTTATGGAGGGAACTTAGCATAAAATCTAAAGAAATTATTTTGAACAATTTGTCTGAAGGAAATGAGAAATTATTCCATGCAAAAAAATTGAGAGGAAAGGAAGAAGAGATTGAAAGAATTATTTCAGACAATTTGTCTGAAAGAATGGCAAAGATAAGAAGTCTGAAGAAATACTTGAAGGTGATATCTCACAAAACATCAATTTTAGACTATGGAAATTATCCTTTGAGATTCAAACGTAATATGATGGCCCACATGGAGTCTATTTTAAACTATAATAAATAGTCATTGCTATTCAAAAGACTTAATAGGAACCTAAGGACAAATATGGAAATGATAAATGTCATGAATCCTGAGCTTTGATGCATAAAAAGCACAATAGGTAGGTCAATAATTCAATATTTTTTCACCATTATACATCTCGATGAGCCAGTAAATAATAGCTTACATCAAAATGACATTCTAATAAATGAACCCATCTATAGCAAAATGTAATTCAGAATATCTTGATTCTATTGGTGTAATCATAAAGGAAGATTATTATAGAATGTAATGTAACTATTTAATTTATCAAGGTGACACATGTCTAAGTGACCCTTGAACTCCCTTGGATTGACCTCTCTCTCAAAGGCTATATATACATACATTCTCTTGGCTCATTTTAGGAGCCTCAGCTGGTTATATTGAAACTTTGGTCAGATTTATACTGGTAACTCTTGAAGAAAATACAAGTGATTTATCTATTCACACATTACACTATTGAGTATAAGTTTTAATCTTGTTGATAATGACTAGTGAAAAGGTTATTTTTTAGCATGTCAATCTATGGTAACTTGACAATGTGCAGAATGGATGATGTTGTAAGTCTTTGTTAGCATTCTTTACTAAGTGTATAAGTATCTTAGAAGTGGTATATGTGTATTCTCTTTATAGAATCATTCATCACCCTCCTAAACTTTAAGTACCTTCTTGAATATAACTTATGAAATACTGATGCAACAATGTCTTTTGTTGTGATTTTGTGTGAAATGTCCTTGTTTACCTTTAAGTAGTGGTTTCAATCATTTAGGAGGATATTAAATATTGGTGCATCACCACTTGTTTTCTTAGGTTTTTTCCTTCTCCCTTTTCATATAGATTTTTTATATTAGAAAGAGCTTAAAGGTGCATCAAGGGGAGCTAGCCCCTAATCTAGAGATTCATCTTAACAAAATTATCACCCACATTAGGAGAGATGATTCCATTTTGTCACTTGGATGAGGAAAGCTGAGCATATACTCAAGGGTGAAAATTCAAGTGTCAATAGTAATATCATTCCATAATCATTTCATATTTGATTCCCTTATATCAATAATGCAACAAAATATGAAACTTTTATTTTTAGTCTCAAGCTTACAATTTAGTGGAACATCTACGATCTCCTAGTTTTTGGGAATTCCTAATTAATCATCGGACAAGTAACCTAAAAATACCAAGTTAAATATGATAAGTTAATTCCTTATAAATGGATGGTGGATAGTATTATACAATGTTTTGATTCCATATACATTTGATAAAGTTCATAGATTCAATAATAGGGTAGATTATTCTATGGACATGATTGGTTCACTCTTGACATGCATCAAGATGATAATCACAATCATTACTTTATGGATCACTTGATGTTTCCTACATATGATCCTCCTAAATCTAATTTTTTTTAAAATTTTATTTGTTCTACATCCCCTTTGTACTAGTATATATACACATACATTCATGATAATATGATCCCTCCCAACTTATCCCACAATCATAAGAAATCCTTTATCTAGCAAGATTTTAAATTTACCATCCTTATAAATACATTATACCATATGGGTTATGATTGAAATTTATTACAATGTTTAAAATCTAAATTAGTATTTTTAATCATTAAGGAAGTTCACAATGGTATTTTTTGAGCTCATACTAGTGGTCTGGTCCTTGAAAAAAAATTATTTATATTGAATATTAGTAAACCACTTTGGAAACTGGTTTGTGTCAATATGTCAAGAAATGCATCCCATTCTAAAACATGAAAACCTAATCTATGCTCCATCACAAGCCTTAAAACCCATTACCACATCATGGACCTTATCTACATGGGCGTTAGACCTCAATGAAAAAATCAATCCCAATATTTTTGATTGTCATAATAATATAATCACTATCACTAAGTACTTAACTAAGTGGGTCAAAGCTATTTTGATAACCTATGTAACTAGAAAACAAATTTCCAAGATTATCTTAAACCATATAATTTGTCATTATAGTATCTCTTCTACCATTGTATCATATAAGTAAGTCCTTAAAAAATAAATATGTCAAGAGCATTTTCTAAACTATGATATCAATTATAAATGGTCCACACCATATTATCCCCAAGGCAATAGTCAAGCAGAGATATCAAAAAAAATCATCCTCAAAATCCTTAACCATGTAGTCAATGATGTTGTCTATGATTGGCATTTATAACATTACTCTAATTTTTGGGCTTACCATATTAAAATTATTTCACCCATGGGGGAAACTAAATATTCCCTTATTTATGCCATTGAGTCCACCTTACCTATTCAAATAAAACTTCCACAATTACATCCATAATTACATGTCTCTTTACAAATCTTGTTGAAGATGGAAGATATCATTTATCAATTCTACATGATCTCGATCTCCTAGATTAGAAATGCCTTAATTCCCTTAACCATTTACAAGCTTATCAAAACCATCCCCATCATTTTTATAGCAATAAATCATACATAAAGAGTTTTAAATTAGATATTTCGTTCTAAAATAAAACCAATAGAACACCAATGTTGATCACAAAAAGAAACATAGATTTTAACCTAATTGGTTAGGTTCATACATCATCATTTATGAATATAAATTATGTGCTTATAAATAAGTAATAGAATAAGGATAGGAGCTTTATTAAACAATGGAAATCATGCACCTCAAGTGATTTGATGCCTAGAATACTCTATTGCTACTATAAATATTTTAAAAAATAAATCAAAACAAATATTAAAAAAAAAATGAAAAAAGAGAAATAAAAAAAATCCATCCAAAAGTAAAAAGTATTCTTATGGTGCTTTGGAAAAGTACCATGGTGAAAACTATTTTTTAATGCCATGTATAAACCATTGTCTATATATACCCTAGTTACTTAGGGGTATCCCTTAGCATTATCTATACATCCATTACAAATATATATATATATATATATATATATATATATATATATATATATATATATATATATATATATATACCTATTCCTTTATATATGTCACATATTTCCAATTGCCTATGACATTTTAGTATAAGTTTGATATTCATAGTTATGTAGATACATCTTTGATCATGTTTTGATATAATATTATACATAATCCTTAGATAAATAACTCATCCATCCAACACAAAAACACCCATCTATAATATTAAAAAATTGTGTCATCTATCATCATTTCATGGGAGGGTATCTTTCACCTAATCATCATCATCTTACCTAATATCATCACTTTCCATTTCTTCCCTCATTGAGAGAATTATATCGGCTTGAGGTCAATAAGGACTATGTAATCATCAACCAATTACATGGGTTATCTTAGTACATTTTGACAACCATTTTTTAAAAATCAGAAAAGATCCAAAAATATTAGAAAATCTTAAAAAAAAAACACACACACACACACAAAGTTCAATCAAAAATCCCTTGTCCTTAGTAATGTACTGTAGTCATCCCTTACACAAATTACTCATCAAAAAATTTTCATTATAAAATATCTCATATTACAAAGGGTTTTAATCTAACTAAGGACATATGAAAAACATTTGTTTATTTATTTTTATTGGCCATGTAATTGATTTCTTGTTCGTATCAATTTTGTGTTTTATTTAATTACATGTATAATTATTTGTTTATTTCCCTATTTATTTCTCTAACTTAGTTTCATTGTTGAAAACATTTTTTTATCTTATTTTCATTGTGACTTTGTTTTTAAGTATAGAACACTATGTGCATTACAATAAGTGTTATTATAATTTTCCATATCATGATGCATTAAGTCTTTCACTTATGACTCTTTCAATCCCTTGTATGGCATAATAGACATCATGGTTGCTCAATTCATGTCAAAAAATATGTTGTAACTCCATGTAAATACATAAAAAAATATATATATATTCACCCAATCCACATCATTACCTCATATCCAAAAATATATCACATTGTAACATATGTCAACTAATTCAATTACTAGTTATCTAACATCACCATACACACCATAATCACCTCTATCTAATAATAATAAATCAAATCCATGTTATCTAATTATATGATAAATTATAATTATTACATGTGGTTGATTATATTATTTATTATATTTGTGCATCAATAAAATTATCCAAAATCATTTCATAATATTTACATTCAATATCTTATGTATATCATATACATCCTTTCTCCCATCAATCAATCAAATAATCAAATCAATAATCAATTAATTAATAAATAAATAAATCAAATCAAATATCACATATTTTCAATGGGATGTATCATTCCCACATCTTCTCTCTTTAATTTATCATTTATGGGGGCATAATAAATCATGCAACATATCTCAGGATATATCACTCTCAATCTATTCCATGTGTATATCATTGCTTGGGGAGAATAATCCCATCATCAAATCCAATCAAAATGTGCAAGCATTACATAAAGTGGGTTAGTAGCATCCATGGGTTAATATTTCATTATAGCATCCATATCATCGTATGAATCCTATCCATTCATTACATCTTGTTGTATTGTCTAATTTTCACCACCACATCAATCAACCAAAGAATTAAATTTATTTATTCATTTATTTATATTTTATTTTAAAATCGCTCTTGTAAATTTTATCATCAAATACTTTGAAAATATATTTATGTTTTTTACATCTTGAAAATTACCAATGGGAAATACCATTCCTAAATCCACTTCCATGTAACATTCTTCATGGGTAAAAATCCAAGTGTGCATCTTATCTTAGGAAATATTATTTCTCAAATCGACTCCCTATAAAACATCCACTCGAGCAAGTCATTTTACATATGCCTACAAAACATGAACGTATTTTATCAATAATGGTAATGTTTTTATCATGGTATCTACTAAATCATTTTCCATATATAGTTCCTTATTCATTCATTTTGATCTCTCATCTACAACCATTCTTCCTACATGACCGCTTGAAGGGGCATCATGCATAGTCATTCATACCCACCTAAGGCATCATATTTCTACATTTATTTTCACTCTACATTTTATTTATTCATTAAAAATGAATTTATTCTTATAATAATAACACTATTTAAAATATGGGGAAATGTAGAAATCTAAATTATACCACAATTAGTGTTGTAATTAACTATGATAAATATCGACATAAGTTCCACTCTTTGCACTAACTCAACCCTCATTATAAAATTCAAAATTTGTTCTAAAATTCTTTCCCTCCTTTTTTCAAATAATTAATTAATCTTTAATTAATTATCCATGCACACGTATTCCATAAAACTAATTAAAATCCAAAATTTTCAAGTCATCAAACATACTTTATACTTCTCTCAGCCGAATGTTGGGTCATCCAACCACTTACTAAACTAATTGTTGATTCATAATTTAACATTTAAACTAACTTGGTGATTCATCCAAATACCTTGACTCATTAATAATATTTTTCAACTACCAACTAAATTTCCTATTTTCTCTCAAACACATAAGGAATTGGTCTTTTCTACTTTCATGAAGATTCAAATTCAACCATCCAAAATCAACATTATTCAATAAATCTAGATTTATCCCAACCATTCATCTTTTTCCTTGAAAATATATAAATAGATGTGTCATCCTTGATTATCATCATCCATCATCAAACTATCAAAGTGATATAAAAATAATCTTGCATCCATAAGAAAATTAAGACATTAAATCTATATGATGCATAAATTCCATTTGCTTGGAGAAGTTAATTGAGAATCCACATACAAAGAATCAAGAGTAAATCAAAGTTGAACAATGGAAGAGGTGAATTTTATTTACTACTATTGTGCATTTGTAAGTATTGTTTGATTTATCTATTTTTATTGAATATATCTAATAAAGGTTTTAGTTCAGTTATAGAATAGGAAGTTCATTATTCATTTTATATCCTATTTCATATATGTTATAAAATATATATATCATAGTGTGAATGTGCGATTGTGATCTTTTGATATATAAATTCACCTATAAGTATTGATTTGATCTTGAAAAATTTTGAACTGAATGTGTCTTGGTGTCCTTTAGATTTGGATGATGACTAGTTCTAGTGTTTGATTTATAATTTGGGAAGAATAGGGTACATTTTCGTAAAGTGTATTACTATACTTAAGACATACTTGATAATTACATATTGTAAAATTGACTGACCTTGATTTGTACTTATATGCATTGAATTGGGTAATTTATCACTTCATCAACATGATTAATGAATGGGCAAACATATACGAAGGGTTTAATACTGAAAAATAAACATTTTTAGATGAAGGGTGACAATGTAAGCCTCAGGAAAATAATGTCTTAATTATTATCTAAGTGTGATGTTACTATCTAGGAGACATAATTGTAAATATGGTATTTTTAAATGTTTGAGCATGATATTTAACTAATTTAGAATAGAGTGGAATGCTCATGTAGGTGAATAATATAAAATTAGAAAGGATTAGCCTCATAATTAGCATGTGTGTCTACTAGAATGGTGAGTGATAATTTTTTGGTTATCCACAAGTCATGTAGGATAAGTGTTGGTCAAGATTTACATTTCCATGTGTCAAATAATAGATTTTACTTTATAAAACATATAATATATATTTTAAAATAATAATAAGTGTAAATTAATTTTTTTTGTATAATATATAAATAAATATAACATATTTATTATCCAATCATGTCTATTTATTTTACAAAATAAGGCAAATTTATTAAAAAGGGTGATCTTAAAAATATGTCATTTTAGTGTTGATGATTATTCATACAAGATTACCCCTTAAATCCAAAACCAATACTTAGATATATTATTCAAGACCCTTACCTATCTCTCCTTAACATTTCAATTTCCCATGCATAGGATACATGTGCCAACAAACACCTAAAAGTCCTTCTCAAGTTTACATACCTTCATTTTGTGCACTCGAGAGACCTAGAAACCACTTTTCATACCTTTTCTTGAAAAAATTACCCTCATACTTCATGATTACTCTTAAAATAACTTGAATTACCTATATATATGTAATTTTTTACACATTCACCTTTAAATATGATCTTCCTGCCTCATTAGGCGAGGTAAGGTTTAATAAAGGTCTATATGTAGACCTAGACTAAAGGTCCTACCCCTGTAGGCTCACCTTGAAACTTTCACGAGTGTTATAATGCCTCTAATACATGGTTAAATATCCTTTTCAAGATCTCACATGTTTTAGTTCACTCACCTCATCATGCCACCATCTCATACCTCTACCATGCCATGACTAGACTTAGATTCTAATGCACTTGATGCTTTTACCTATTCTTTATATGTCATGACCTCAACATAGCATAAAACAAGTACATATAACACATTACACCACACTCATATCACTACACCATTCTTTTTTTTATGATAATAATTTTTTATAGCCTCATACAAACCTAAAACCACATGACCAAGCTTCATATGATTAGACATATTTATTCCATGCACTTGAACACCTTTAACACCTTGACATGTGCCTTCATGTAACCATAAGACATTAGTTGCATTAAAATAATATATTGCCTTCAAATTCTCTCTTGCCTTCAAATCATCTCTTGTCTTCAAATGCATCTTATCATATGACTTCCTATGTAGACATTAGTTATCTTCAAACATATTCTATGACATGCACCTTCCATGCTCACACCACTTATGATAATTATCATCAATGTAATGATCTTATGTGCCTTGAAATATCACATACTACCATTTTTCCTTTGTCACATTTGACATCAACCTTGACTGTATAATCTTGACATGACACAAATTTGACATCAATGACCATTATTCCTTTGTATGATGCACCCTTTTGACATTAATGACAACAACATGCCAACAAACTCCCCCTTTTTTCATTGATAGTAAATACATTGATGGAAAACATACTAAAAAAATGAATTCACTTCAATATGGTACTTTTCCCATCTTCTCATTCTCCCCCTTTTGACATGTATGGAAAATGGTTTGATATAAACTACCATATGATATTTGGACCTAAATTTCAATTAACAACATAAAGAAATGCTAACAAAATTCACCTTAAGATCATAGCAATTATTGTAGACAACTTCTAGAACATTTGAAATGTACCTCAAGAAACCATACTTATTATCACTATCTTGACACTTCATAACACAGTTCTAAAAATCTCCCCCTAACTCCATACTCTCCTCTTGAGTCACAATATGGAAACCATTCTTAGAGACATCTCTAAACAAACTACTTTTCCAATTATGAACTTTCTCTCTTTCTAAGCACTTTATGCCTTTTCATAGTAAGATCATAGCATCTATAAAGCATCATATAAACATGTTATATGAACCATCATATAAACATGCTCTAAGTCTTGGCCACATTCTTCAACCTATCTTCATGTTTTTTGTATACCTTATATGACATAGAAAATTTACTTATCTTCTCTTAAATATAATGAATCATCTAATTATCTCCCCATTTGTCCTCATAGCTTGTGATTATCATATGAATCATCAAGAATCATAGACCTTTCTCAACCTCAATCAAGTATCTTGATACAAATACCACTTCTCAACATAAATCAAGTTATAAATAAAATAACTCATACCTTACAACACAAACAACCTAGAATCCTCTCAAGATGAGTCATTTCACTTCAACCTCATACTTCTACTGATAGAAGAGTATCTCCATGAAGCCTAATGGAGTCACCCATTTTCATAGGGCTCTCAAAACTCCATGAACTCATGGTATTCCTAGATCTCCAAATAACTTTTCTCAACTGTCTTTCAATCATGATATTGATAGTCACTCCTTCGAATTGACTTAGGCTTAACTGAAGCATTTGACTCATCCATTTTGTCATCTTTATTCTTATATTTTAATTCTTTGTCAATACATGTAGATAACATGTTTTCTTGGCATTCCTTCACTTTTGATCCTTGCTCTATCTTAGCAAATAATCCATATTGACCATTGGGCTCAATATGATTAGTATTGACTTTATTTGGATTTAATACCAATGTTTGAATCTTCTCATGCACTCTAGGAGCTCCATATACCTTGTTAAGTATTGATGTCCTTCTAACTCCATTAGGATATAATTTTGAAATCTATCCCATATTGTGATAACTATAGAAAACAACATTTTTTTACATACCTCTTGATTGATCACTCCTTATGCCATGGTCCCATGAAAACTCATTCTCTAAGACCATTATACAATCAATTTCTCTATGATCAAAGTTATGACAATAAAAATAATAGCCATTGAAATAATTGAACTACATCATTTATTTTGGCTACCTAATTAGTCTCTTCATGTTGGTATTCTTGACTTGTTGATGATCACTATGAGTCTCATATTTGAGATTTTATACATAGGTCTTTGAGGTATGACTCTTTGTATTCTCATTTTGGTCTTATTTGAACCAAAGACCTATATTATCATGTAGATAAATTTGAATACTCAAAAAATCACTAATAACTTTAGTAGTCTTCTCAAATATTTGATGTGTCTTCAACATGACTGATGCCTGATCCAGTTTTGGCTTTAAGGACTCCATTTTTATTCCAAAATTTATGCATTCTTCTTCCTTGGTCTTAATATTTCTAGAAATAATTTTAGTCTGAGTTTCTAGTTTTATTATGATCTCCTCATGTTCATTGGTGTTTATGGTTAGTCTCTCTTCAAAGAGATTGATTTAATCCTCATAACTCTTAACCAATGATCTTAGTTTCTGCTTCTTCTTTCTTTGTAACTTTAACTCCTCTAGAGTACTCACCAATTCTACCTTAAGGTTCACTTCAGCCTCTTCTTCATCTCATTCTTAATCATCCATAAGGCATTTCCCTTTTGAGAAACCCTCATTATCTATTTCTATAGCCATCAATAAGGTTTCATTATTATAATGCTTACTATTATCATCATCACTATTAGATGTACTTATGTCACTTATATCAGATGAGATATTATCTTCTTTGGTATAGAAACTTATCTTGTTCTTGAATAACTCTTTCTTGCCTTCATACTTCTTAAAATATTTCATGCTTTTGTTAGGATTATAGACCTTATTATGATCACCAAGATTCTCATCATGTTATTCATCATGATCAATCTTATCCTTTTTAGGAAATTTAGATGAAAAGTGGTCAATATTACCCTATTTAAATCATTTTAATGGTAATTTTCACTTACACTTACCTAAACCTCTCCATAATTTTATGATAAACATGGCTTCTATATTGTTATCATCAATATTTATGTAATAATCCTTGGCCTTATTACCTTATGAAATATTCTCAATTTGAATGAAATTTCCTTCTTAGAAGGTCTTCCATCACTTTTTCTCATTTCATAGGTAGTCAAGATACCATGAAGATCATGTATTTGTAGTGTGTTAAGATCTTTGATCTCCTCTACTGTAGACACTTTTTAATAAAACTTAGAAGTTAGGGATATTAGTAAATTTTATACTAATATTTATTATTATAATTTCTCTCTTATACCTCTAATTATATTTACTAATTCATCTACTCTCAATAGATAATATGTAATGTTTCCATCCTCCTTCATTCTCAGACTTTCAAACTACCTATGGTGAGTCTACAACTTTGCCAACTTAACTCTGGTGTCTCCTTCATATATGCTATGAAATTTTTCTAAAATAATATATAATAATTAATTAACTTAATAAATTATACTTTTAAAATACCACACAATATGGCATTCATTTCCTTAGAGTTATTCTCACTTGCCTTCTTACCTACTATGTCAATCAGTGGTATAGAAGGTGGAATGAATCCATAAAAAATATTTTTTGATATGTCATAGACTAAATAAATGAGATATTTATTCATTATAATGCTCCAAAATTCATATTTATTCTCATTTAAGATAATAACCTTATTGGTTGAGAAACCTCCTTGTACTTGTTGACTAGACATGCTTATGCTTTAAGGATCTCCTTCACATTGTTAGGCCTACTTTAAAGGAACAATATATGAGAAAAAAAAATTGGAAGAAAAATTAATAAGTGTGGGTTTTAATCATTATTAAAACCTTTAATTTAATTACACTTCATCAATCATGAACCATTCAAACAAACATATAGATCTAACAAACATAAACAACTATACACATAAGCATGAAGCACAAGAACACATCACATATGTGGTAACCCATCAAGGGGAAGAAAAACAAATTATATCTGAAAATTTACTATATTTATATAATAAAAAAGTTAAATTATTGAATCACCGCCTCCACATGGAGCACTAACCCCAATTAGCCAAGCACTCGCTTGACTAGGTTTTTAGCAAGCACCAACTTATAAGGAGACACCAACCCCATAGATAACTCAATAGCAAATCAGAAAAATAATTTATTTTATCCCATTTATAAATTTTTTTTACTCACACAATATATTATTATCACTTTATTTATCTCTTATCACTCTTTAACCCTCTCAAACTATTTTCTAGGCTTCTTCGCTCAACTAGGTCTCTTCAAGGCTGATTAGGTCATACGACCTTGATATTCATAAATATAACTCATGATATATAATAATTATTGTTTATATACATATATATTATTTTTTATAATACCTCATTATCCTCTTTAATGTTTTATTTCATTTACTTCCTCTTAGCTTATTTAAATAGGCCTAAAACTGCCTTATATATACCATTCCTTGATCATATACCACTTAGTCAGACAAACACACTTAAACTCTTAGTTTTTCCATATAATATATCTTATAAAATATTTTTTCCATTAATAAAATGATATTTTAGTCCTTTTTGGTTTGACATGACACAATTTGGCCTCAATTCACTTTTAGGGGTCATAAAGACCTAATTGCATTGAGTCTATCTCTTAATGACAAAACTTGATTATTTTGGGCCCAAATGGCATTATTAAAAAAATAAAAATCATTAAATTAATTATAAATATACCTATTATAACATTTTATAATTTTGGTTAGACCTATGTCTTTTGTTCATACCATGAAACCTCTTTTAGGACAAATTGTCATATTAGGCCTATGTGCTTTAAAAGTCTGTCTTATAGAAGTCAAGCTCAAATATATTTAATACACTCAAATATGATAAAAAAATTATATATTAAGAGTCTAAATTAGGTAATTTTAATTAATAAATTAATTATACACTTCCACTTAGGAGATAAGAACTCAAGAATATCTCTGCAACTCACTCAAAATTGCTAGTTTACTTTAAACACTAGTCATCATGACTTAGACCTCCAACACCTATATAGACACTTAAAATGACTTATGATTCATGTAAATTATCCTATTGGATATAAAAACCATCCTTAAATATAAATATCATATTGTATAATTTAAAATATTAGTATTTTAAACCAATCTCATGACCTTATATCTCATTATCTTATCTGAACCAGATAGGTCAACTTATGAGAAAAAATTTCACCATATTCACTAACATAAAAAGAATATAAAAAATATGAAAATTTATTAAAATTCATGAATAAAATATCTATGCACTTATTTTCATCATTTTATCATGAAAACACATTTCAATTCATGTTCTCACTACTACCTGGGTTTTTCACTTTTATAGCATTAGGGCTATTAGTGACTGGCTAACCTGGATGACTATTTTATCCTAGTTTAAAGGTGTAACCTATCCAAAAACCTTCATTTAAATATATTATTATACTCTATCTCCTTCTTCCATCCATTTTACTTTCTTTACCAATGCAAATTTTGAATGTTAGAATAATTTTTTCACAAACAAGCCTGTACCTACACATTTTTCTCTCTCATCTGACTAACCACCACCACCTATAGGTACCTTAGAGAGTTTAATACATGATTAAATAGTTTTTATAGTTATTTAAGACCATTATAATCTATTTTTAATAACTTCCATATCATTTCTTTATTATGGTTTGGGGAGGTTTAACACAGCTTTTAGTGTTAAGAATTGTTCATAAAGATTTACCCCTTAAATCAAAAATAAATTCTTGTAGATATTACCTATCACCATTACCAATCTCTCCTTAATATCTTAGTTTTCCATGTATAGGTTACACATGCCACAAACACATGAAATTCCTTCTTGAGTTTGCATACCTTCATTTTTTGCACTCGAGAGACCTAAAAACCACTTTTCATGCCTTTTATTACAAATATTAACCTCATAATTCATTATTACTCTTGAAATAACTTTAATTACCTATTTCCATGATTTTTTTCACACATTCACCATGAAATATTATCTTCATGCCTCACTAGGCCATGTAGGGTTTAAGAGAGGTCTAGATTTAGACCTATATTAAAGGTCCCAACCATGTAGGCTTACCCTAAAAATATCATGAGTGTTTAAATGCCTCACATACATGATAAAAAATACTTAAAAACATCTCACATTATTTATTTCACTCACTTCATCATACCACTAGCTCATACCTCTACTATGCCATGAGTAGACTCAAGCTTCTAATGCACTTCATGCCTTGACCTTTTCCTTCCATGTCATGACCCTAAAAAAAGATAAACCAAGTAGATATAAGACATTATACTACACTAATATCACTTCACCATTCTCTTTTTGATGAAAACAATCTTCCATATCCTCATATAGACTAAAAACCACATTAATAAGCTTCATATGACTAGACATCTTTCTTCCATGGACATGAACATCTTTGACACCTTGACATATGGCTTAATGCAACCATAATACATTAGTTTCCTTCAAATTATCTCTTTCATTAAAATTCTCTCTTATCTTCAAATTTAGATGGTTGTATGGTTATAAGTAGACATGTTGAGGTTAGATACTTGTATAGTTTTTAATCACATTTTTGTACATAAATATGTAAAACTAGTCAAACATAAAATCATAAAAATTCAATCAAATTTGACACTACTCATGAAGGATGAGTTTCCAAAAATGTTATAATTTGGATTTATACAACCAATAGACTACTATAAGTTAATATCTAATCTAGTACCAGTCACTGAGAAACTATTAGGGATCAAAGTCTACACAAATTTCTAGGATATCAATCAATTATATCCTAAATATGACTTACATTTACCAAACATAGACATGATTTTTGATTCAATAATAGGTCATTATATGTTTTCCTTCATGGATGGTTTTTCAAGGTATAATAAAATCAAAATATCTCTTGAATACCAAATAAGACAACATTTATTACACCTTAGGGCATGTTTTATTATCACGTAATTCTATTTGGCCTCAATAATTTTGGACCCACATATCAATGTCAAATGATAATATTCTTCATGATATCGTAGAATACTATGTAGATGAAATTTTATAAAAATTAAAAATTAGAGTAGATCATCCTATGGTTCTATGCAAAAAATTGAATTATTGATGAAATAAAAGGTTCATCTCAATCTAAATAAATGTGTGTTTTGGGTTACTTCACGTAAGATTTTGGGATTTATCATATCATAATGAGGTATAAAATTGGATCTTTTAAGGGTTATATATTTCATGGAAATTCCTCCATTGACAAATCTCAATTATATTTGTAGTTTTTAATATAAGATTCAAACAATCTACATATTCATATCACAGCTTATAGACAAATTTCATCCTTTCACCTTTCTTCTTAAAAATAACAATTTTTTTCACTGAAATGAGAAATACAATCAAGCATTTGAAATATTAAACACTATCTAGAAAATCCACCAATCCTAATGCCACAAACTCTAGGGAAACATCTATTACTATATATTTCAACAACATAGTATGCATTAGGGTCATTATTAGCATAACATGATGAACATGGAATATAAACAGTAGTGCACTATTTAAGTAGAACCTTGATATCCTATGAACTAAAGTATTCTTCCATTAAGAAATCATGTCTATAACTTTTTTTGCTTCCTAGAAATTTTCCATTACATTCTTAATAATCAAACCAAAATCACTGAAAAAGTTTAACCCCTTCAATATCCCCTTTCTATATTAGGTTTAATACGGAAAATGGCTAAGTGGCTTATGATTCTAAGTGAGTTTGATATAGAGTATTCCAACCAAAAATATATAAAATTACAATTATTTGTATATACCTTTATAGAAGCACCATTAATTAACATAAAACCTCTCATTATGGATTCTATAGATGAAATAATCATGTATTTAAATGAATCATTAGATTGGTAGTTCTAATTTGATAGACCTTTTACAAGTCATAGCTATAGGGAAAGTATTTTTATCTTCACTCTAAAGGGTAATCTCATCCCAAAATCATTTCAGCTTTGATTCCATTATATCAATAACACAACAAAATATGAAACTCTTGTTTTTAGTCTCAAGCTTACAATTTAGTGGAACATCTAACATCTCTTAGTTCTTGGGAATTCCCAGTTAATCATCAGACAAGTAATCAAAAAATACCAAGTTAAATATGATAAGTTAATTAATTATAAATGGATGGTGGATAGTATTATATAGTGTTTTAATTCCATACACTTTGATCAAGTTCATCGATTTAGTAATAGGGTATATGATCCTAAGGCCATGATTGGTTCACTCCTTGGCATGCATCCAAATGATAATCACAATCAGTACTTTATGGATCACTTGATATTTCCTACATATGATCCTCCTAAATTTAAAATGGTTTACAAATTTATTGGTTCTATTTACCCTTAGTACTAGGATATACACACATACGTTTATGATAATATGATCCCTTCCAACTTATCCCACAATCATAAGAAATCTTTTGTCTAGAAAGTTTTTTCACTTTACCATCCTTAGAAATACATTATACCATATGGGTTATGATTGAACTTTATTATAATTTTTAAAATCTAAATTGGTAGTTTTATTCATTAAGGAAGTTCACAACGATATTTTTGGAGCTCATACTAGGGGTATGGTCCTGAATAAAATTATTTATATTGGATATTACTAGCCCACTTTGGAAACTAATTCATGTCAATATGTCAATAAATCCATCCCATTATAAAACATGCAAACCTAATTGATGCTCCATCACACGCCTTTTAACCCATTACCACTTTATAGAACTTCTCTACATGGGGGTTAGACCTCAATTAAAAAATCAATCCCAATAATTTTGATTGCCATAATAATATAATTACAGCTACTAAGTACTTACTAAGTGGGTCAAAGCCATTTTGCTAACCTATATAAATGGAAAAACAATTCCAAGTTTATCTTAAACCATATAATTTTTCATTATGGTATCCTGTCTACCATTATATCAGATAAGTAAGTACTTAAAAAACATATATGTCAAGAGCATTTTCCAAACTATGATATCTATCATAAATGGTCCATACCATATTGTCCCAAAGGTAATAGTCATGCACAGGATTCAAATAAAAACATCCTAAAAATCCTTAAGAATGTTATCAATGATGTTGTTTATGATTGGAATTTATAGCACTACCCCAATTTTTGGGCTTACCATACTTGCATTTTTTCACCCATGGGGGAAACTCAATATTCCCTTGTTTATGCCATTGAGTCTACCTTACCTATTAAAATAAAGCTTCAATAATTACATGTCTCCTTAAAAAATCTTGTTGATGATGAAGCATATCACATATCAATGATACATGAGCTTGATCTCTTAGATTAGAAATGTCTTAATTCCCTTAACCATTTACATGCTTATCAAAACCATCTCCATCATTGCTATAATAAAAAAATCAGACCTACAAAGTTTGAAATTAGAGATCTTGTTCCAAAATAAAACCAATAGAACACTAATGTTGATCACAAAATGAAATGCAAGTTTGAACCTAATTAGTTATGTTCATACATTGTCCTTTCTGAATATAGATTGTGCTCTTATAAATTAGTAATATAAGAAGTACAAGAGATTTATGAACCAATAGAAATCATGAACCTTAAGTGATTTGATGCCTAGACTTCTCTAGTGCTACTATATATATGTAAAAACTTTTAAAAAAAAGTATTAAAAAAAAAAAAAGATAAATAAAAACAATCCATCTAAAAGTGAAAACTATTCTTATGGTGCTTTGGATAAGTACCATGGTTAAAACTATTTTTAACGCCATGTATAAACCATTGTCTATATACACCCTAGTTACTTGGGGGTATCCCTTATCATTATCTATACATCCATTATTAATTTATGTATACCTATTCCTTCATACATACATACATACATACATACATACATATATATATATATATATATACATATATATATATGTATATATATATGTGTGTGTGTGTGTATATATGTATATATATATATGTATGTATATATGTATATATGTATGTATATATATATATATACATATATACATACATATATCTACATATATATATATACATACATATATATATATGTATATATATATACATATATATATGTATATATATATATATATATGTATATATATATATATGTATATATATATATGTATGTATATGTATATACATATATATATGTATATATATATGTGTGTGTGTGTGTGTGTGTGTGTGTGTGTGTGTGTGTGTATATATATATCATATTTCAAATTTCTTGTGACATTTTAGTAAAAAAAATTATATTCATGGGTATGCAGATACATCTTTTCTCATGTTTAGCTAGAATATTGTACATAATCTTTAGATAAGTAACTCATCCATCTAACACAAAAACACCCATCCATAATATTAGAAAATGTGTCATATATCATCATATCTTGGGAGGGTATATTTCATCTAATCATCATCATCTTACCTAATATCATCACTTTCCATTTCTTCCCTCATTGAGAGAACTATATTGTCTTGAAGTCCATATGGACTATGTAGGAAACACTAAATCACATGAGGTGTCTGATTTTATCTCAATAACCATTTCTAAAAAATCTAAAAACATCCAAAAAATTAGAAAATCCCAAAAAAATAAAATAAAACACAAAAATCAAACAAAAAGCCCTTTTCCTTAGTAATGTACAATAGTCATCCCTTACATAAATTACTCATCAAACAATTATCATTGTCAAATATCACATATGACAAAGGGTTTTAATCTAACCAAGGACATATAAAAAAACATTTTTTTACTTATTTATATTATCCATTTACTTGATTTCTTGTTTGTACAAATTTTGTGTTTTATTTAATTACTTTTAAAATTGTTTGTTTATTTCCCTATTTGTTTTTCTTACTTAGTTTCATTGTTGCAACACTTTTTATCTTTTTTTACTGTCACTTTGTTTTTAAGTATAGAACACTATGTGCATTAAAATAATTATTATTATGATCTTCCATATCATGATGCATTAAGTCTTGCACTTATGACTCTATCAATTCCTATGCGTATGACACAATAAACATCATGGTTTTTCCATAACATTAATGCATATTGTCTTGCACAACATAAAATTAAAGGTTTCTCAATTCATGTCAAAAATTATGTTGGAACTCCATGTAAATACTTTAAAAATATATATTCACCCAATCCACATCATTTTCTCATCTCCAAACATAAATCACATTGTAACACATGTCAACTAATTCAATTACTAACTATCTAACTTCACCATACAACCCATAATCACCTCTATCTACCAACAATAAATCAAATCCATGTGATAAATTATAACTATTCCATGTGGTTTATTATCTTATTTTTATGTTTGTGCATCAATAAAACCATTTAAAATCATTTCACTATCTTTTCGTTTAATAACTTGTGTCTATCATATCCATCCTTTCTCCCATCAATCAATCAAACAATCAAATCAATTATTAGCTAATTAATGAATCAATCAAACCAAATCTAATATCTTTTCAGTGTGATGTATCATTCCCACATCTTCTCTCTTTAATTTATCATTTATTGGGGCATAATAAATCATGTAACTTATCTCAGGATATATCACTCTCAACATATTCCTTATGTATATAATTGCTTGGGGGGAATAATCCCATCATCAAATCCAATTCAAATGTGCAAGCATTAACTAAAGTGGGTTAGTATCATCCATGGGTTAATATACCACTGTAGTGTCCATATCATCATCTTCATCCTATCCATTCATTACATCTTATTGTATTGTTTAATTTTCACCTCCACATCAATCAACCAAAGAATCAGATTTGTCTATTTCTTTATAATTTATTTGAAAATCACTCTCATAGATTTTATCATAAAATAATTCAAAAACATATTTCTATTTTTTACATATCAAAACTTACCAATGGGAAATACCATTCCAAAATCCACTTCCAAGTAACATTCTTCATGGGGAAAAATCTAAGTGTGTATCTTATCTTAGGAAGTACTATTTCTACAATCAACTCCCTATAAAATATCCACTCAAGAAAATCATTTTATATATACCTACAAAACATGTAATCATTTTATTAAGAATGTTAATTTTTTTATTACAGTATATACTATACCATATTCCATATACATTTCCTTATTCATTCATTTTGATCACTCATCTGCAACCATTCTTCCTACATGAGCACTTGAGGGGGTCATTATTCATAGTCATTCATACCCACCTAGGGCATCATCTTTCTAAATTAATTTTCACTTTACCTTTTATTTATTCTTTGAAAATGAATTTCTTCTTATAATCACAGCACCTTTTCAAACAGGGGGAAATTTAGACATTTGAATTCTACCACACTTAGTGTTGTAATTAACTTTGCTAAATATCAACACAAATTCCACTCTTCACACTAACTCAGCCCTCATAAAATTCAAATTTTTTTATAACATTATTTCCCACCTTTTTGAGACTAATTACTTAATTTATATTAATTAATTATCCATTCGCATATATTTTACAAAACTAATTAAAATCCAAAATTGTCAAGTCGGTAAACATCTTTTATACTTCACTCAACTAAATGTTGAGTCATCTAACCACTTCCTAAAATAATTTTTGAGTCATAATTTAACATTTTAACTAACTTGGTGAGTCATCCAAATACCTTGAATCATTCATAATAATTTTGAACTACCAATTAACTTTCCTTTTTTCTCTCAAACACATGAGGAATTGGTCTCTTCCACTTGCATGAGGATTCAAATCTGACAATCCAAAATAAACATTATCCAATAAATGTATATTCATCCCAATCATTCATCTTTTTCACTAAAAATATATAAATAGATGTGTCATCCTCCATTATCATCATCCACCATCAAACTATCAAAGTGATATTAAAATCATCTTGCATCCATAAGAAAATTAAGTTCTTGCATCTATATGTTATAGACATTCCCTTTGCTTGGAGAAGTGAATTGAGCATCGACATATAAATAATTAAGAGTAAATCAAAGTTAAACAATGTAGGAGGTGATTTTACTTTACTAGTATGGTGCATTTTTAAGTATTGTTTGATTTGTCTATTTTTATTGAATGTCTCTAATAGATGTTTTAGTTTAGTCATAGAATAGGAAGTTCATTTTTCATTTTATTTCATATTTCATATATGTTCTAAAATTTAGATATCATAGTGTGAATGTGAAATTATGATATTTTGATATATAAATTCACCTATCAATATTGATTTGATCTTGAAAAATTTTGAACTAGATGTGTCTTGCTGTGTTTTATACTTGTGTGATGACTACTTCTAATGTTTAACTTATAATTTAGTAAGAATATGGTATATTTTTACAATGTGTATTAATATACTTAAGAGGTAATTGATAATTCCATATTGTAAAAATTATTGACCTTTATTTTCCAATTATTTCAATTTATATTACAAAAATAGTCAATTTTCTTTAAAAGGGTGATCTCACTACTAGTGAAACTTTGGTACTAACACACCCCATATTACAATGCAAGTGAAGCACAAATAAAGTGAAAACATGGAATAAATATGGCACATAGAAATATTATTATGTTAAATATACACTAAAATTTTTTATAGTTTACTTTAAATTTTGGTGTAAAAATATAAAAAATATCAACATTCAACATAATTTTTACCTAAATTAAGGTGCACATCACATTAAATGTAATAGTGAATACTTGAGTGAAGGAAAAAATTAATAATGTACGAAGAGAAATATATCAATGGAAAGAATAATTATACCAAGTGTGTGTTTGATGGTGTTAAGGGAAACATCATGGATTTTAGGCTATCTTGATTAAGAAGTGATCAGAAGGGGAAAGCGAGACTAATTAGGTGTGAAAAATAAGGAATTTAATAAGGGGATAGAGAGAACAAGAATGAGGACTTATGATTATAGGTAAAATACAAATGGAATTAATTAATGGAAAGGGTGGAGATCCAATTGTGGAAGTAATGGTAACAAATAAGATTTTAGAGACTATAAATACCACCACTATTGAAGATGAATAAAATGGAGAGCAAACATTTATTCATGGCACCACTCATGACATATACAGAGTCATTTATGGAGGGAAAAACATTTATGACTTATTTAGGAACCTAAATGGTTGATAATTTTAACAATAAAAAGGAGGATTACCAAATGTTGTTAAATATATTGTTGAATACTCAAAGAGGAGAATGTAAGGTAATATACTACTTGGAACCTACATGAGTGTTGGAATTGAATGAGCTACCTTACTTTGGGAAGCTAGAGGATTTGGTGAATTATTTTTTAAAATGCACCTATGATGGTATGTTGATTTCTTGGGATGAATATTTAATATCTTGATCGCATGAATAATTAAGATAAGGAATATCAAAAATGAGGAGGATGATGTACATGAGGCATTGAATAAATTTTCAAAAATTTAAAAAAGTATTAATTTTTTTTTAGGGTACTAGGGAGGATCACTAATATATAACTTATTAACTTCAAAATTATCACTCCTAGATAATGGATAGTTGTGACCGAGGAGTTTTTATATTTATCATGGATTGTGGATAATAAATGAAAAGTTTTCAACTATGCCAAATACATATTGTAAAAGGGGTCATGATGTGTGAATATGCACCCAAAGGGGAGAAGACTTTACTTTGATCTTAATGATGATTAATGAGATTAAGTTTTTTGAAGGAACATATGGGTTCACAAATATTATTAGAGTTGGTTCATGTACATTTAAGTATGCATCATACTCATGCAATCATCATATGATAAATATGTACAAGAGTAATATAAAAGTGTTGTATGATTGCATGGAGGAAATGTTCAAAGATGGGTATATAATAAAACTTATTATGTTAATATGGTATAAAGTTTTCATTATGCTTTTTGTAATAGCACACTATTTCTTGGAAACATTT
This sequence comes from Torreya grandis, assembly GCA_037957365.1. Lineage (NCBI taxonomy): Eukaryota > Viridiplantae > Streptophyta > Pinopsida > Cupressales > Taxaceae > Torreya > Torreya grandis. Next base: position 1,352,266 of record JARHVA010002052.1, read on the forward strand.
AAGACTAAGGTTGGATAATGCTCAAGTTTGGACAATTTTCCATTTGTAGTCACTACATAGTATTTGGAGTGCATGTTACATAGATTAAAAGATGTGCCAAGACAAAAATTTGATATTTTAGTATTTTTTACACTAAGGGATGAATTAAGATGATATAAGACTTTAATAAAGTTATAATTTTCTAAATATGAAGATTTAGAAAATGCAAGTCTATAGATTAAGTGACCTTTATATGTGAAAGTGGTGAATTTTAAATAAAGCATCACATGCATGTTTAAGACATTGAAGAATAAGGGTAAAAATTTAAGGAAAACAACACTTTTAAGTCTATTATAAAGGCCAATGGTAATTAAATAATATGGGTGCATAGGATATGATAATTTAAAAATATCAGCATGCTAAGTTAGGAAAATGAAAATAAAAATTCATGAATATGAAGGGAAAGTCACCTTTAGTATATATGAAGAGTAATATATTTGGAATAGGAGTGTCAGATGTAACCCCAAGTCATATTCAAGGATATGTTACTAGAGGAGGAATCCTAGTTAGAAGGGAGACCTAAACATGAGTTCAAAATAAAATGCCTTTGGGGGGAGCCACCACTGATGTGTTGGATACTCAATAAGTTCTAGACAAATTGAAAAATCCACACCATTTGTTAATAATGTAAGTACTAACCTCCTAGTGCAACTAGTACAATTTACTAAGGGGTTCTACATCTAAACTCACTAGTATTATTTCATTGACCATGAGGACACAAAGATGTTGTGCATGACATACATAGATAAATACATAAAAAGAGGTTCATATAGATTAATTTTCATGTGGGGAAGTGGGCACACAAAAAATAAGAAAGAGAGAAATAATTAAGCTAACAAGGGAGGCTAAATAATAATAAATACATGAATATCAAAATAGGGATGTATAATTTTATGTGTAAGGAGAGAAACAAAAATTGGATGATGTATAGGAGATATGAAGGACACATTCTATGAGGGAAGGGAGTAATGTGATTAAGTTAACATCCTCAAGGTTTTCCATGGGTATGATTTAAGATGATAATGTACCCAAGATATAAATAAAACATTTGGAGGCTATCTTTAATAATCACATTTAGGAGCATGATTTTTAAGTCCATGTTGGTAGTAAAATAAGAAAATTCATAAAGTGTAAATGCATGAAAACTAGGAAATTATAACTATTTGTATAATGTATATCATTTTTTGTGTATTTGGAATATGTATGTATTCCAAAATAATAAATAATATGAAAAGACTCCTTCAAGATATAACTTAAAAGATATAATTTGAAGTTCTAGAGATTTTTAATTTATATATATAGTGATCAATTATAAAGGAAAAGATTTCTAAAATATAGATATTAATATAGAGATCTGATGATGTCTTATTTTAAATGAATTTTTGTAATTTTTTTATGTGTGATGTATACCATATTTTTATATAAAAAATTAATTACATAACAATAATCAATATTATGTATTATTTAATTATGTGTTTCTCTATATAAACATGTAATTTTGAACTGAATGAATACTCAAATTATTCTATAATTTTGTATGTGTTTTGAACCTATATCCTACTTAATACTAACATGTTATGATGGGTTTTTCAAGAACCTTTGATAAAAATGGTGTAGTGATCATGTAAATTTAAAACATGTTGAGATAGTTACCTAAATAGAGAGATTTAGAATAATGGTTGGATAAGAGAATTCATAATTTCATAGAAAAGAAGTAAAAATATAATAGGAAGATAATATGAGAAAGGTTATAATTGATCATATACATGGAGAGAGATATATGAAATATTTTCATGTGAATTTCATTGGTTACTAGCTACATGATTGTCAATAATTTAGTACTTTTTCTTCAAGATGAGAGAGATAGAGCACTTTGTTTAGACAGAGGAAAAGATAAAAAAAAATTCTGAAATCTAGACACTAATTGGGCACAAAAATATGATTGACTAAATAATAATATTGATGGATATATCACTAAGTTTTCCATGCAAGGTTAAATTTCATTTAAACTATCTCAATATTTGTTTGTAATAGGCATCTAAAGAAAGTTTTTACAAGGACTATCTACTTTGCTTAAAATGTTGGTTGTGGAAAAAGATATAGTGCTTATCTTCTATAATATGGATTAGTCTCTTTGGGAATTATGGGGATGTGTATGATGATAAAGTGAATGATGAATAATTAAGAGGATAAAAACTAATCTTAACCCAAAAGATGGATGATGTAGATAAATATAATGAGAAGTGAATCATGGGGCTAGAATGAGACCTATGACAATAGAAGAGATGGAATAAATAGAACTATCCTAATGTAACTATGAGTAGTAGAGAGTTTAGTGTAGAATAAGATTATGAATAAATTTAGTCAATGAGTTAGTATATAAACCCCAAAATCATCATAGATAACATAACATGATAGGCCTACTCCCTCGAGGGGGAGTGTCAATGAACTCAAGGAACTAATTATGAAATTAAGACAAGCAATACCTTCCAAGTAGTGACTATCCTTTGAAAATGGTCAATAAACATGCTTATGTCCATATTTGGTCTTCAAAGTCTTCATCAATGTGGTGTAACATGCACCTCCATCATCTATTAGTTCACTAATGGCTTTGATTCTTTAATTTGTCAATTTGGGGGAATGAGTGAAGCTTCTCTAACAGTGTTTCTACATAATAACTTACATAATTGAAGCTTGTTTGAAGCTATTTCTACATGATAACATTACACAATTCAAGATTAAAATTTATGTCCATGTCTCATTTATTTATAGCTTTGTAGGAATGTTCATAATCAACTATGACCATCCATATTGAGATCAAGATGTGTGGCCAAGGATTGATTCAATTTTGGACGACAATCATAAATATTTTGGAACAAATGAGCTTTAATGAGGAGGCATGGGAGAGCTTAAACTTGATATTTATCCCATTGATATCTAATTATTAACACCATTTTGATGATGTCATGGGTGAGATATTTCCAATTATGAATTTCTAATAAATAGATATTCAATACTTTCCATGGGTTTTTAATTTAATCTCCTAATTTGGTTTTGATTTTCTTAATGGACTTTGCTTAGTAATTTTTTAATTCTTGGAAATTGGTTGCATGTTTAATCAAAATAGTCAAAAATGTCATTTTATTGAGTTTTGATTTGATTAGAGTTGAAACATAATAAGATGTTAGTTGCATACATGTTAATACCCCAATTAGGGTATTATAGATGCAAATTGACACATGCACATAACATTTATGAATGTATTGTAATATTTTAGTGGTCTATGACATCATTTTTATTGGTCACAATATTATTTGGAGTGAATTGGGAAAAGATAATGATTTCATAAAAAGCATTACCCCAATTAGGGATCAATGAATAAGAATTGGCACCTACATATGACATGTGTAGATGATTTAGAGTGTTTTAGTGATTTTGGTCCAAATTGTGCATTGTTGTGGAATGTCATTTAGATTTTCAATTTTAGTACAATAGTATTCAAAATTGAATGTCTACATTTTACCCCTATTGAGAAGGCATGGTGAGAAATTTGGTTGAAGCAATGACTTTTAAAAGAATAAAAAGGTTGCTTAAAATGATTATAATTAAAAGAAGTAAATTTGTTTTTGATTTTCACTAAATGTTGCTTGAGTCATGGAGAAATGGGTTAAAAAACTACCCCAAATAGTGTTTGGACAACCCATGATGCCCCCTCAAGCAGAGGATAGAAAAATTATTTGATGGGTGGGCCCTTGATTAGAAGAGAAATAATCACATAATACAAAAAATGAGGATGAAAATTGAGAAATTAAAAAAAAAATTGGTTTAGAAAATGGATAAAGAGGGTAAAAATTAATGCCCAAGGAAGATAAATGGGGAAACCATAGGTCCAAGAAATTAAAAAGTTGAAAATTTTAGTATAATTTTATCCCTAAGGAGTAAATATTATTCATTTATACCCTCCACTATTACAATCTAGAGCTCTAAGTTTTACACATGAGAGAGCTAAGGAAAATAGTCAACATCTCATACCACTGACACCTTGGAGAGCACATGAGAAAGTATCAATGACCACCTAGTATTAGAGCATCTATAGTTACTTTTTTGGTATTTATTATTTTCATTTATTGCATTTAATTATAGGTATAAGTAGGTAGTTTGGGAATCCCATCATTTGTATAAATTTGTAAATGGTGAGTTCACCCTCGATAATGGTAAGATCACCATAGAGAATGGTGATGTGACCAACTCTTTGGTGGGGTCGTGAGTCAAAATGGTGAGATCACCACTTAATCAGTGATCTCAATAATTTCAATAAAAATCCTTGATTAAATAGTATTAATGTTTGGTTAAATGGAAATATCATTATAAATAGTGATGTCTCCCTATAAAATGGTAGGAATGCCTTATGGATTGGCAAAAATGCCTTATTGATCAGAGAATTTGTAAACCCATAAAGTTAAATAGTGAGGGCGATCTATGAAATGGCGAGATCACCTTATGAAATGGTGAGATCACTAAAAAATGGTGAGGTCACCATAAGTACCATAATGAAGTAGAAGAAGAGAAATGGGGTTAATAAGAGATTATCCCAAGCCCAAAATTAGAAAAACTTATGTAGATTTGAATAATTAGAGAAAAAATGATTGACCCAGTTCCTTATGCTTTTGTTTATAGGAGTGATTCAGGATTATTATGGTGCATGAGTGATGATCCTATGTGATTCAACATCAGGGCATTTGGATAAATGAGCTTGTGGGTGTTCTAGAGGTAGTGGAGTTATATCATCTAGTTTGGTTGCTAGTGATTCATGTAGATTAGGCCTATCCATCAAACCTTACAAAGAGGTAACAACCTAAGACCTATACATTTGATTTTTTGATCAAGGAGGCTAAAATAACTTTTGAATATGTGCACCAAATACTATGAGTATTGATGCAAGGTCATAGGATCACATGGATGTCATCAGGATGACCAGCAGTGATAGAGGATTTGATTGGCATGATAGATCGAGAGGTCTTCAAGGGGACCATAGATATAAACATATTAGATGACATATCTTGGCCTCAATATGAAAAATTAGGAGTAGTAGTAGTGGGGTCTCTAGTATTGGTATCATCATAGGGGACAATTACCCTAGAGGTGGTCATTTGGATTGCTCTTTTTAGTGGCTTTCTATTACCAAACAAGAGTTGATGGTTTTTCCCTCTTGCCCTAATTTTAGTAGTAAAGGATGTATGATTAATTGACATGATTAACATGGGAGCCCATCATTTTATCCTAGTTATATAGAGACTTGCATATGATAGCCTATCAAAGAGGGTGAAGTATTTTCCATGGCACACTACTCTAGGTCTAGGCATGTGAGCATATAGTCATTAAATGACCAGTGGAGCTGAGATATAAATGGGGATAAGAGGATCTAGTGTCTTTTGGGTTGCATCTTATAGGTTTAGGTTTATAAGGCCATCTTGGGGACTTGCCTTTCTACAAATGGGCCATAGATGAGATGGTCAATGAGAAATTTATTTGGAGGTTTTATTTCCTAACATGGTGGTACTAGATTGAGGACATTTTCATGATTGGATTTATGATTACTCCTTTTTATATCATAGGTCACCATGATTATATCGTACAGTGTTATAGAACAAATTGTGTCTAATGAGAGTTTGGTTTTTAATAGGATATTATAGAGGGTCCACACTACTTCACTTATGTGACCAAAGAGATCAGAGAGTGGGGTCTTCTAGTGCCCTAAGATTAGGATATGATAGAATATGGTAGGGTTTAACATATATTATGGGATTATGTAGGTGGGGTGGTGGATCTTGGCATAATAAATGCCTATGTAGCATGGTGAGCTAGTGCTCAACCTTAGATTAAATAGACCATGACCATAGTAGCTAATCTTACATCAATAATAGGTGAGGTAGAGGAGGGACAAGGGTCAGGCCCTAATACAAGGATAAATTTAGGTGTTAATTATAGGTAGTTCATGCCCAAGTACACTAGGATATTCCATGTGATACCAAGATGGTTGATTTAGATGGGTAGGATATAGAGATGAGGGAGGCACCAGGTGGTGATGAGGTCCATAGGGAAGGGATAGGGGAGGTACGTCCCTATAAGATAGCTATAAGTATAGGTATAGAGTAGGTAGGGACCTCAAACATAGGGAGGTCCATAGAGGATTAAACATTGATTGACATGCTATATAAGGAGATCACTACATGTTTATTAGAGATTGCAAGCCTACAAAGAACTAGAACTAGATTATAGACATAGTTGGGCACTACATAGGGTGAGACAACCTAGATATAGGGGATTATCATAACTAAGGATATATAAATGGTTATATTGAGAGAATAGGTGGCCTATTTGATAGGGGTATAGGCTCAGTTGTCTACTCACAACATAGAGCTTTAGAGTCATTAGTGAACAAGATAAAAAGCTCAGATGGATGGTGAGAGATTGATATCTCAAGTAAATAGGCTCACTGAGGAGTGAGATGAGGATTGCCAAGGAAATATATATAGTGGTTTATTGATATCCTTAGCTGACATGATTATGAAAAAGTATGATTACTTATAGATGATGGATAATGTCCTACATGTGAATGATGAGATTATATACTGTTACAAGTTATAACAGGTTGCATTCCCTATAGAGAGTAGAGCTTCATCATATAGAGATTACTCAAGATCCTAGTGGACTAGCAGGACATCTAGGTATAGACATGTAATAGAGTTAGAGAATTTAGTGGCATAACCATCATCATAGTGAGTAGTCATGGGTATACAATCACCATCATCAAGGATGGGTTAGAGCTTTTAGTAGAGTCCCCTGAGGAATGGCTAGGATCAAATCTAATTTTTTAGCTCCATACTGTATATGAGATATATAACTATTCTCTCAATGTATAAAATATTATTTTGAGATACACACACACACACAAATATATATATATATATATATATATATATATATATATATATATATATGCCATTCATTTTTTGGCTCATTGCTACCTATACATGGACTGTTAATATACATTATGTTTCATGATGTTTACATTTATTTTTCTCTTATTATGATATGAAAGTATATTATAGTGTTAGGAGATACACTTCTTTAGTTAGCATATGGATGTTTATGTACTTATTTCTCTATTGAATGTATGACTAGATGCTAGAGGATAGTTTAGGAGATACACATCCTAAACTAATAGTAGAAATAGTTAGCACAAATCAATGTGTATGTCAGGAGATACACATCTTATATAGAGAGTCTTATTTTTTTCCAATGTTTAGCTAAGTATATCCTATTTAGGGATCAGATGTGTAGAATAGTTATTTCAGAGATGTTCTTCAATGCTACATTAACTATTAGACTTTCGATCACTTGGTGTTTACTTTGGAAAAATGAAATTATGCATCATAAGTATGAATAACTTATATTAACATTGTATTTCATTTACAATTTGATCGATTCAAATGTTAATATTTATAACTAAATATAATGATAAAAATACCAAAACTAAAGTTACAACTATTTATGTTTAAATAGAAAACAAAGTAAAGGAAAAAGATAAAAAAAAATAGGTCAAATATAAGAATATAACCAACCTAAAATCAAGATATAAATCATCTAGACTTAAGTGGGAATAATAATGTACTAAAACACAAACAAAAAATAAAACAAAGGACAAATTGTAAATAACCTAGAATCAAGATATAAATAATCAAGACCCATGCATTAACAAGGTGTACTTAAAAAAAAACAAGTAATAAAAGAAAGAAAATACAAATGTAAAAAATGCAAACCCAAGGGAAGGCCAAACTCAAAAGGTTTATGAAATGTATTCAATCATGACATTAAAAACAAACAAAAAAATAAATGAATAAATAAGACACACAAACACACAAAATGGTAAGACAAAATACAAGAAGAAAAACAGAACAAAACAACAATAAAAAGAAGCAAAAACACAACAAAACATGAATAAAAGTAAATGAATAAATAGAAAACACTAATAAAAATAAATAAAGAGCAATAAAATGAAAATAAACACATAAAGGGGGGGAATTAAAAAAGTATCTAAATAATCCAAAGCAAATAAAAGTGCAGTAAATAAACTATTCTAAACGTAGAAAAATAAACAATCACAAACAATGGTTAATCACACTGTTATTCCAAACAAAAAACAAATTATTCATGCATGTGTAATAGAGGCATTATGCTCTATGACAAGGCAACCCCTAAGCTAGGAGATAATGACACTAATTCAAAAACTTACAAACAATGGGCACAAAGTTTCCCACAAGCCATATGGAAATAAAGACAAACAAAATAACAAACATTACCCCTAGGCTATAAGAGACAACAAAACAAACAAATAAAATGGGGGGAATATAAGAAAAGGAAGGGGCAATCAAGATAACTCTAGATGCACAAGGCAAGTGGATGTTGCCTACATAGTCCCATAGATGCAAGGTCCAACATGAAATTCATTCCCAATGCAGTTCTCCTAGGATATAAGATAGAAGAAGAATTGATGATAAGGAAACATGATTAATGTGTCGAAGAATATGGGAATGGTCTCAAAAAATAGAGAGTTCATGATAAAAGAGGGACGAAATTCACAATCATGAAAGTATCAATACAAAAAAAACATGTAAGCACAAGAGTATGGTTTTAGGCTCAAACCATACTAAAAGGCAAGAGATGAGTATCTATAAATAAAATAAATTAAGAATTCATATTGTTTATTATATCTAAGACTAAGAAAAAGGAGTTCACAAAATGGCAAGAGTTTAAGAAAATCCAAGGGTGAAATAATTTATCTTGTTCAAATGAAGAATGGATAAATTGGTGACTCACAAAATGGTGAGAGTGTAACTTAGATTGATCAAAAAATGGTGAGAGCATTCAAGATTAGAATAAATAAAGGTACAAGGCAATGTTTTTGGTATTTTATCATATCAGTTTCTAATATTTTTTTTATTTTTGGGATAAGCAATAAAGAAATAATATGAAAAAATGTACATGAAACTACCTAGTTTAGGAGATTCACTTTAACTGATAAGAGTTCAAATGACACCTAAACTAGCTACAATAGTGCATGATACTAAATTAGATATAAAGAGCATGATCCATATGAAGGAAATAGTAAATGTCAAGTAGCATCAAAATAAGAAAAAAACATTACATTGTGTTATAAAAGTCTTGAGGAACCATTTATTAGGTAAAAAACATATACTGACATACCCCAGTATACTTGTCTACAAAAAAATGTTTGGATATTGATCAAGCTGAAATACTTCATAGAACAATCCTTGAATGTGTATAGAATGCTAGTGAATCATAATTAGGATCATAATTAGTATTAGATACAATGGTCTAGGTTAAAATAGTCCAAGTTACAATGGTTCATGATGAAATTAGAATTGGTCTAGGTATGGTGGACTAAAAATGAACCAGGTTATAATGGTTTAGACTTACAATAGTCTAGGGTTACAATGGTCTAAGTTAAAGTAGTCCAAAATGAAATGGTACAAGGTTATAATGGTCTAGATTATAAAGGTCTAGATTATGAGTATGATGGAATAATAAACAAACTCCTAACATGGTTCCCCAAAATAAGGGCTCTTGTAGACAATGGATTGAAAAAGGTTAGAAAGCATATAAATTCTTGACATGTATAATGTTCATTAGTTTTAGGAACTACTCTTCTATTGGAGTAGCCAATCGATTGCCCCTAAGCCATATTTTTTTGTAAAAATGTATGGGCCTAGCCAATTGGGTTGAAACTGATCCTATTTCTTGTGTTCAAAATTAGTGTTTTTATGATTATGTTTTAAGACCAAGTTGCCAACTTCAAAATCCTAAGAGAGAATGTGTTTTTTATAGATACAATGTAACCTATTCTGATATGCTCTTAAATTGTCTAAGGAAGCTAAATGTTTAACATCTAAAAATTCTAGCTCTTACAACCTATAAGCTCTATAATCTTTGTCATCAACAATATTTCTCTAAATATACCCATAATGAAGGTATCTCTACCTCAATCGAGATAATATCCTTTATGTCAAACATTAGGGAATATGGAGTGGCTCTTGTAGGGGTATGATGACTAGTTCGATAGGCCCACATGGAGAGAAATATTTACAAGTGCCAATTATGGCCACCATCATTGACAATATTCTTAAGAATTGTGACAATGCTATTGTTATATGTCATAGCTTGACCATTGCCTTGTGAGTTATATGGTGTGGACTTCTTATGTTTGATTTTAAATAGGGTATAGAGGGATTTAACATCTTTTTTCACAAATGAACCACCATTATCAGAATAATTCAAGTTGGAATACCATAACAACAAATGATATGGTAATGGATAAACTTGGAAATCTGCTTCCCAATTATGTAGCTAAAAGGAATCACCTCAATTCACTTAGTAAACTACTCCTTATCAGTAAGAATATGTTTGTGGCCATCATAAGATGTTGGGTTTATTTTCTAGATGAGATCAAGACCCCATGTAAAAAATTGTCATGGTGTAGTGATCAGTTGTAGAAGCAATGAAGGTGCATGTATCAAATTGCCTTGTCATTGGTATACAACATATTGAATTAATTTCAGGCATTTTTCTCCATCTTAGGCCAATAATACCCTATTTTGAGGATTTTATTACCTAGAACTACATCATTGGTGTGGGCTCCACACATTCCTTTATGGACCTATTTAAGCACTAATATTGATTCTTTAAAAGATAAATAATGAAGAATCATTCCATCATATCCCTTAAGATAAAATATGTTTCCAAGGAGGGTATAACAGGCTATATAATGAAGGAATACTTTTTGGTGATTGTTTAAAATGTTGGGGGAAGAACTTGGTCATAAAAATAATTATAAATGTCTTGGTATCAATGAGGTTTAGGTGGAATATTGGGACCAACAATAGTATAAACCATCTCAAATTACATAAACACATGAGCAGGATATAGAAGGTTCTCAATAAGAAATTGATATTCTTTGACATCATTGGAAACTTGTAACATATTCAATTATTACCATTGCATCGACTGATCAAATATTAGCTCATGGTACTTATTCAAATTATAATGACCTAAAATGTGACTTGAGATTATCCACAATGTTAATTTAAGGTACAATCTTTTGATATTTATACTGATATTGGTTTGTGATCTAATTAATAATCAACTTGGAGTCCCCATAAACCATTAAATATTAGATATCCCATTGTATTGTAAGATTAAGTCCTACAATAAGGGATTCATACTCATCCATGTTTTTGGTGAAGTTGAATCTAACATGAAAGGCCTTGGTAATGAGGTTTCCTTATGGTGTAACTAGTAAAATTATAGATCCATATCCATGGGATGTGAAGGATCCATCAAAATATAATTTCCGATGTTCAGGTTCATGAGCCACTTCCTCTATCGTCATGATAGAGATGTCGAGAAAATCAAATGTGAGTGGTTGAGTATCTATCATAGGATCATCAATAAGTTGATCTGAATTGAAATTACCCATTAATAGATTTCTAATTATGTTACTCATCATAAAATTCACTCAAGACCATGACCCACTTAACCACATATCCTGTAAGAGTTGTTTTGGATAATAAGTACTTGAGAGGGTCTACCTTAGAATTGATAATAGTTTTATTATTCAACATAAACTATCACAACTTTTGGGAAGCAAACACCATTACCAAAAAATCTTTCTCCATAGGTGTATAATTATTCTCATATGTTATGAGTGTATTTCTCATATAGTAGACCACATGTTCCTTACCTTGGTCATCATGCTAGGCCAAGAGTGCCCCTAGTGCATGTTTTGTGGCTGATATATAAAAAATGTAATGGTTATCCAGGTGTTTGTGGTCTCAATACTATAAAGTTGTCCAAGTATGTCTTGAGTTTAAAAAATGTCTTTGGCATTTGACATCCCACTAAAATGCAACACCTTTCTTCAATAGGTGCGTAAAAGGATGAAACTTGTATTCTATCTATGATATAAGCCTATGGATAGACATTGGATTTTTCCCTACAGGCTAAAGAATTATTTTAGATTGGAAAGTGGGGGCATTTACATAATGATATTGACCTTATAAGGATACCATTAGATCCCTCTTTGTGATACAATGAATCCTATTAATTTGATCAAAGTAATTCCAAAGATGCACTTCTTAGGATTGAGATGAACCTCTTACTCGTGAAGTCTCTCAAAGATTATTCACATAACATTAAGAAGTTTGGCATGGGTTCTTTATTTTTATAGGATGACATCAACATAATCCTCAACTAAATCATGCAAAATGTTATGGAATATGAAATTCATAGAGCATTGATAGGTGTAACTAGTTTTGTTGAATATAAAATTCATGACTTGGTAGCATAATGTTCCCCATTATGTGGTGAACATAGTCTTATACTAGTCCTCAAGGGTTATCTTGATCTAGTTGTATCTAGAGAAGCTATCCATGAGGTAAAACATCTTGTACCCTACAGTTGAGTCAACAATCATGTCAATGTTTGGTAAAGGAAAATCATCTTTAGGACACCATTTTTTGATGTCTCAAAAATTAGTACAAGTGTGGATGACCTATGTCTTTTTGTTAACTATAACTATATTATATATCCATTCATAATATTATAGTGGTGATGAATCCAACTCCAAATAATTTTTATAGCTCCTTCTTTAATAAAATAGCAATGCTTGGGTACATCTTTCTAAATTTTTGTTTGACTATATTAGCATCTATATGTACTAAAAGTTGATGCATGACCAAGGTAGGGTCTAAGCCTAGAATTTATGAGTAAATCCATGTGAATATGTTAATAAAATCCCTCAAAATATTTACAATATAATCACGCTCTTTGTTAGTGAATGATGTTCCTAGATAAACAATATTGGGATATTTATAGGTTCCCAGGTTCACTTAGGTTGTATTCTCTACAAGGCGTGTGGAACCATACTCTAAAATTGTGGGTAATGTTTGATATTGATCCTCTTCTTTAGTCATTGGTTGTGAGTCCCAAAGCTCATCATAATGAGAGGATTCTAAGTCTACCAGTTCTACTAATGGCCAATTGATAATTTTTTATGGGAAGTCTAGAGCAAGATACTCAAAAGCTTTATGGTGTTCAAAAGTATTATTGGCACTAGTTATAGAGATTTGATTTAGTGGACAATGTGTTATTTATGGAGATGAGCAAACTTCCCCATCCAAGAGCACCTAAAAAATCTTTTCACTCAAGGGCTTGTCTTTTTCTTTACTATTTCCTAACTAATGAGCACCTCAAAGAGGTTTTCACTTGAATATCTTGATGTTTTATCTTTTGTCTAAACAAGAAAGTTTATTCTCTCTCTAAATAATGTTTTATCAGATAGCTCCTCATAAGTTATATAATATAACATTATGTCACTTCCAAGATTTTCTTCATTAGTCAATAAAGAGGAATCACTATCAAAATACATGAGGTGACTATCAAGTGGTGTAAATTTGAGACCTTGATTGAAATACCCTATTTGTGGATCATTAGAAAGTGCATTGACATAAATACAATAGTAAGAAGGGGTAATACAAAAGTGTGTAAACTATAAAAATGATTCAAAGTAGATTGACCCACACTAACACTTTCACATAATAATTCTACCAAAGGAGATGTGGCCCTATGCCTTTACCTACATAATCCAAACTATTCATAATTTGATTAGGGATAGGGTACTTGGGATTCTTAAAATAATTGGGGAAGTCATAAACATACAACCAATGTCCATTACAAAAGGCTTCTTGATCCTAATTTGGTGAAGTGGTTGGTATAAATACCATTAGTTATTTCTATGTGTTTTTATTCTATTGAATCATGTTGGGCCTATTAGGGACTTTACAAGGTTTAGCTTTGTCATAGGACTTAAGATATTTGGGTAAATTTCCAATATGAAATGCATATTTTTAATGGTATGTGGAAATGTTGGAATCCTCAATAGTGAGTTGGTTTTCAAAGACTATAGGAAATAGATCAATAGAAGTAGAAGAAATATCACTAGGTTCATTATAATTAGATTTATGTGGTTTAGAAACTATTGCTTTATTCTTATTGGCTATGCATTCAGAACTGGGGCAATATTTATAATTTTTATATTCAACCTCTAGGTGTTTGTAATATTGGTATGGTTGCAGATCGACATAAATAGTGACCTTAATTCTTGAATAGGGGAACTTGAGGAATTGATGCAAGGTAGATGAGATAAATCATACATTATAGATCCAAGGATAACAATGAATTAAATTATAAATAAATTTAATATCCATGACATGGCATAAGTTATCATGGGTTGCAGGCCCAATAATGATTAACAAGCAAATAGTTCTAGAAGATTCTCTTTCAGTGTTGTTATATGCTTTTATCATGATTGTCTCAAGTTATATCTATTTTTTGGTATATCCCAATCATTTTATTAATTTTAATGACACTATATTCATCCTTGAACCATTTTCTATAATAACCCATTTGATCTTTTGATGAGTGATAACAACCTTGATATAGTTATTGTGTCTAGGACCAAAGGAAGACATATCTCTTTGATCAAAGGTAAGTTTTTGGCTTGGATATAGATTCCCCACAAGTGTTTGGAATTGGGTAGGGTTAATGTCTTTGGGAGTAGTGGATTGTTGGAGGAAGTCATTTAGTATAGTCTTATGAACTTTTGATGTACAAAAAAGATCTAAGATAGAAATTTGCATAGAAATTTTTCTTATTTGGTCCTGAATACTATAGGTTTCTCAAAGGAATGATGAGAGGGTTTAGAATCTACCAATACAATTTTTAGTTTAGGATTAGATGATATAGGGTTCAAATTTGGATCAATGTTAGAAGAAGGCAAAGGTCCTTAAGGGGTAACTTTCAAACATCTAATTGTGACCACATAATTTTGAGTCAATAAGGAGTTATCATAATTAGAAGAATGGGAAGGCATAGGGTTTGAAGATCCTTGAAGGGTAACTCATGAGTGTCTAGTTATAATTGTGTAATTTCAATTCATCAAGGATTCATTATAATTAGAATAATGGGGTGATGGTCTAAAATATTGACCCATAAAACTTGACGCATAATAGAATTACCTGAACTTGGTGTAATATTACTTGAAAAAGAGCATGAAAACCCTAAAATAGAGGGACCAACATTTCAAGAAGTGTTAGATGGTTTATGGGTTTTGATTATAATAGTGGAAACATGATTACTATATATATGCTTTATGTTATTATAATAATCATACATCATAGTGTTGTATCCCAAGTTATTAGCTTGGGTAATATGATCCTGATTATAATTACATCAATTCAATTTTTGGCCTTGTCCTTGCTGACATTGGCCCTAACCTTGGTTCTGATTATTACTTTACTACTATTGATCGTGTTTTGGATATTTATATTTATAAATTCCCATATCATGATTGGTATTTAGTGTTGCTTGTTTCACTTCAATTTCTCTACTTTTAATTAGATATTCAATAAGATACCTCAATCATACACATCAATAAACAACATGGCCAATGACATGATGAAAATTGAATAACTCATCTTCCTGATACCTATAAATTTTGGGTTGATCTTTAGGAAAGGGATTTAGTACATGCCACATGATCAAATTGGTTTCCACTAGATTTTAGATGAATACCTCAATAAGTTCTCCCAATTTGCTAAATGGTCTATATTTATTGAACCTTTTACATGAAGGTGAATTTTTCAAAGTGGTTGGTGGATTGGGCTATACATTTGGAGTTGACAAAGCCTAAACTATTTGTACATGTCATGATTATGTTAATCTATTAACCACCACATTATTTTTCTTATTAAAAACCTTAGGTTTCTTTGTAGTAGTATCTTAAATAGGTGGTTGAGTTATATTAGATGTTCGACCCTGAGAATATATTTTCATAAGGCCTTTGTTCATAAGTGCCTTCTTAATCTACACACCCTTCTCAATAATTTCCTGTAATGTGTTGGCATAAGTGAGTCTTAAATTATGAGCTACTTTGGGGTGCAAGTTCTATGCAAAGATGTTGACTAGTTGTTTATATAGTAAATTATTTTGAAAGTGACTAGCTAGTGCTCTCTAGCATTAAAGTATATTATGAAGCTTTCTTCATCCTTTTATCTTAATTTTCATAATTCAACCACTATAAACTCATGATCAAAGTTATAATAGAAATGGTTTAAATTTTTTTATGATATATAATTCCAATCTATCATCAATACCTTAGGAAATTTGACGAGCCAATCTAATGTTTATTCAACCAAGCTGCAAGAAAACAACCATAGAAAATAAACATTGTTGTAGGATACCTATTGATATAACTTGAAAAAATCATGAATTTATTCTTGAGGATAACCTTTAACTTTATATTTATCAAACTTGGGTGCCTCAAAATGAGGTGGTAAGCGTACCTAAAGAATGCCCAAGTTAAATGAATAAGGGAATATCTCATCAAACTTATATTTCTTGCTCTGATTACCTATTTCAAGTCTTATGACTATTTATTTCATCAAATTACACACTTACATGCTTGGTTCATTTACTAGTGGAATATAATTTTTATAGGTAAGAATGTACCCCCCTATGTGGTCCTATTAGGGATATGAACCCTTTTCCCAAAATTTTGTTTGTAGTTTATCCATGGATGTGAGTAGGTTTGACATTATTGGTTTAATGGATTTTTTTATATATTCTTAGATGTTTTATATTGATTCCTAGTAATCTATTATTGTGAGCTATGGGAAATCTATTGGTTTTGAGGTACATTTTATCATTTTACCAAAAGGTTTTACCATTGTTGGTTTATAAGGGATACTTGTTGCATTTGAGAAGAACTTGGTAAAGTGTTTTGTAAAATATCCTTGATATATGAGTATTCCTTATCAACTTTTTGC
Organism: Torreya grandis; assembly: GCA_037957365.1. Lineage (NCBI taxonomy): Eukaryota > Viridiplantae > Streptophyta > Pinopsida > Cupressales > Taxaceae > Torreya > Torreya grandis. The sequence goes on from JARHVA010002052.1 coordinate 1,369,269, forward strand.
TATGAATGGGAAAGAGTCTCTTGATTATTAAATAAATTATGCTTCATATCAAGTGGAACTTGTTATGAAGTATCTATGGGTTCATTTTGTTTAATAGAAGCCACAAGGTTTGCATCAAATGTAGGATAGACTAAGGCTTTCTATGTTTTTTTTTTAATGTTTTTTCTTGCTCCCCAAAATTGGTATTATCAATTGAAGTTACAAATAAACAATTTAAAGTTTGTGATGAGTTGATCACATACCTTTGACTAATTTATTAGATCTTGGTAGCAAGATCTTGATCCAATGGAGAGGAGTCCACAAGTGGTTCTTTCCCTTTGATAACAAAAGAAAAAATTGATTTTATGACATGGGTAAGATTTTGCTCTATCTATTTCGCCTCTACTTGAACAAGTATATGTAATTGTTCCACTAAGAAACCCAACAGAAGTATAGCTCCCAATTCGATTAACCTAAGGAGAGATTTGTCTTTTCCCTCTATAATATGTTCAAAATAATCATGTTCAGATCTTTCCATATTTGGAACACCATCAAACACAATAGAGTTCTCTTATCCATCATAATAATGTTCTTCCTGATAATTAGTTTTGTAATATACCCCACTATGAGTATACCTTTACTTATTTGAATATGGTTTTATACGTTTGTGAAGTGTTTTTATTTTTGGTTTACAAACATAAAAAGGTGATTTTGGACTCTTCTATCAAATAAATACAAGGTAAATTAAGATTAATAATTAAAAATTCCACACATTTAGAATAAATAAGTTGTGAGAATATTTGACCTTGGTTGGTTAAAATCAGCAATTTAGAAGAGGGTAGAATAACCTTGTAGCTTAAGGTGTAGGCTAGCATAATAAAACCTAAGTTTGAAGTATGTCAATACCATAAAAATCTGAGTGTGGATGTGGTGGGCCATGATTAAAAAATTTAGAAGAAGACTTTGTGGATCAAGAAGCTTAGGATGTGAACTAACAAACTTAGGATGTGAATTAACACAAGAAATCCTAAGTATAAAACCCAAAATAAATGGTTAGCATAATGGCACACCATAGAAAATAAATTTCAATGGTTATGAAGCATAGAGCATGAATGAATGCAAGATAATCTAAGTTTAAGATAATAATAGAATGAGAGAAGTCTAGACAATGGCCTTTAAAAAAACATAAAATTTCACCCAAGTTAGTCAAACCAAACATGAAAGGTGAACCACCCAAGCCCAGGTTGTAGGAAATATTCTAGCATAAACCAATTATGTTTTAGATTAGAACTTAGAAAGGTAATTTTTAAAATTTGGACTAAAATTAATATATATTTATAAGTGATAAATAGTCTGTAATCAAATTAATAGCATAATGAGACTTTTTATAAATACAAACACAAATGCTTTGAGTCACTTTTAAACAAGGTTAAAACGTTTTCAATTGGTTTGACTAGCATAACACCTCTTTGTTCAAAATATGGTGTCTAACAAGTGTTTGATTTTGGGCGTGCTTTGGTATACACACAAATATTTTTTAAACTCAAAAAATAATGTAAGTAAACAAGAATAAGAAAAACACCGAAGTGTACATCCTATCCTAGAAACTAACAAGGTTAACTCATAATATTGTATTCCATTGATATACTCCTTGAGAGGAAATAAGTTATTAATATAATGAACTTAGATGCACATGAAAATTATGGTTTTTAGGATGCCTCTTCTCTCAAGAGATCATACAGTGACATGGAAATTTAGGCTACTCATCATGCACCAATAGTATTCCATAGAAAATGGGGTTTATCTAAAAATTATAAGTTATAATCAATATAGATGGTCCCATATGTGTGATTAACACTAGGGTGAAACACAACATTTGGATCCAAGACAATCAACTTATCATAAAAAGGTCTTGTCCTTTTTACAACCACTACATCCATTAATTTCTTAGTGTAGTGTGATGTCTAGATTAGGCCATTATTTTGAGGGTCGAAATCACTAATAGAGTTAGTTTTAACCATTAAGAACTAACATCACAATGATTGACCAGCTTAATTTGTATACCCCACTATGGAGTGGGGTTGAAACAATCCTAGGAAATGAATTCCCAGTCAACATTTCCATAAATAACTTATAGGGAGATGATATAATCCTACCAATAAACCAAGATATAAGAAATAAAAATATAAAAGGACTCTAAAGGTTAGTTTAGGATCACCCAAGTCACTTGGATCATGGGGATCACCTTTGAGACATTCCTTTTATGCTTGAACTAAGAAAAAATGCAATAAGGAAATAACTTTTGGTTACCCTAGTTCCCTAAAGGGGATGGGGGGAGAGCATACACGTTAAGCATGGTTTACATAAATAACACTCAAGTTAAAGAACTTCAAAACTAGTTTAACCAATAAACAAATGACAAAAATGAAAGACTCTTAAGAGTCTTAAGCTACAATTTTTTTTTAAGACCGAATTCAAATGTGATTGAAGTATGTCTTGTTGTTGCAAAAATTAAAATAGTGAAGTGTCTTAATCCTACAAAAAAAGTGTTAGTAGTCTAGTAAAAGTATAGGATATCAAAATAAACTTTGAAACTTATTGTTTTAACTTTCTACATTTTTGACACAAGGTGATCTCACCATTCTATAGAGCAATCTCATAGTTCCACAAGGTGATCTCATTATTTATAGAGTGATCCATCCATTACACACACTGATATCACCATTCTATAAAGTGATCCCACTACACATTTGGTTTAAAAAAGATCTCATTGATGATTAGATGATCTCACCATTCCACAGGTTGATATCATGAATCATCAAGTCAATCTCTTTGATCTATAAAAAACATAAAGAATAGAAAAACTCGACAATAAATCCTACCATTTTCACATGCAATTTAATTATTTCTTAGGATGATCTCTCCATCCCACATGTTGATCTCATTGATGTTTAGGATGGCCACACCATTTACAAGGCAATCTTACCATTTGGTATAAAAGGCATAAAACATGAAAATTAGAATAAAGAAGAGAAAAACAACTTCAAAAGAGGGTCTAAATACATAATCATAAGGTTAAAATGGTACATGAGATACATAATCCCAGTAGGCATACCAAAATGTAGAATAAGATTACAAATTAAGTTAGTCCATGCATTAGTAGATAAAACCCAAAATATGCATAGATAACATAATGTGATAAGCCTACACCCTTAAGGGGTGGTATCAATGAAATCAAGGAACTATTTATCAAAGTAAGTTAATCAATACCTTCTAAGTAGTGACTCTCTTTCAAAAATGATCAATAAACATGTTTATGCATAGATTTAGTACTTAATGTCTTTGTCAATGTAGTTTAGCGTGTGCCTCCATCATCTCTTAGTTCACCAATGGATTTGGTTCCTTGATTTTTTAATTTGGGGGAATGAGTGAAGGTTATCTAATAGTATTTCTGCATAATAACTTTGCATAATTGAAGCTTGTTTGAATCTATTTTTGCATGATAATATTACACAATTCAATCTAAAAAATTATTTCTATGGCTCAATTATTTATATATTTTTAGGAATGTTTAGAATCAACCGTGACCATTCATATTAAGATCAAGATGTGTGGTAAGGGATTGATTCAATTTTGGAGGACAAATTCATAAATATTTTGGAACAAGTGATCATTAATAAGGCATGGGAGAGCTTAAACATGAGATTTATTCGATTAATTCCTAATGCTTAACACCCCTTTGATGATGTCATGGTGATGTCATGGGTGAGATATTTCCAATTATGAATTTCTAATAAATATATATTTAATACTTTCTATGGATTTTTTACTTAAGCTTATAATTTGGATCTAATTTTCTTAATGGACTTTGCTTAATGATTTTACAATTCTTGGAAATTGGTTGCACAGTTAATCAAAATAGTTGAAAATGTCATTTTAATAAGTCATAATCTGACTAGAGTTGAATCAAAATAATATATCAATTGTGTATAAGGTAATAACCCAATTAGGGTATTATAGATGCAAATTGACACATGCACATAATGTGTGCAGCTAAATTAGAATATTTTAGTGGGCTAAGATGTCATTTTACTTGGTTGTAATTTGACTCAAAGTGAATTGGGAAAAGATAATGATTCTTTAAAATTTATTTCCCTAATGAGGGATCAATGGATAAGAGATGACACTTTCATGTGATGTGTAGAGATGATTTAGAGTGTTTTAGTGATTTTGGTCTAGATTATGCATTGCTGCATAATGTTGTTTAGATTTGTAATTTTAGCACAATAGGGATCAACATTGGACATCTACATTTAGAAGATAATTAATGAATTGGAGATCATATAAGAGTTATATATTATGGAGATTATGTAAAATAGTAAATAAGTGGGACCAAAAGAGGATAAGGCACAAACGAGAGCACATAAATGGATAGAGTTTAGGAATGGGATTTAGAAGAGATAGAAAAGAGTCAAAAGAGAGTAGAGGAGTATTTATATTTTTAGAATGTATTTTTAGATTTCAATTACAAGGGATAATATTTTTTGGATAAGAGAAGTAAAATTATTTTGAATAAGTTATGCTAAGTTACAGGATTAAATCAGTTTCAAGTTCAAATGAGGAAAGAGATGCAAACACAGACAATTTATTTCAAGGGTACATATCCCCTATGCCTGATTTATTAATATAAAGAATAATAAAAGTGTATAAGTTGGTAGGGATGGTAAGTGTATTGACTATTTCATATATAAATTTGGGAAACTTAGTAAAGACACTAAGGAAGTGATGGATAAGAATAAATTGATTAAATCTTGGTTTCATATCGTAACAAGTTTTAAGATGTTGGTAAAGTCTAGTCCATAGCAGTTAGTAGTTTTGGGTAAAAGTAAAGTAATCATGGATCTAATTATAGGATTATTTTCCCCTTTAGCACCTATGAGATGAAATGGCAAGTTAAAGGTGAACTACGAATGATGTAAATAAGTGAGAACTCATAGTATCCTTAATAGGTAGATCTATAGAGTTTAATTATATAAGGGATGTCGATAAATTAAGGCTTCAAGATTTTAAAGATCAGTTGATATAAGAATTTAAAATGAATAAATTTATGATTCATGAAATCCAAGATCTAAAATAGATTCACTAAAAATTAGGGGAATCGATATGGGACTATGATCATAGGTTCTCTAATGTAATAAACATAGTATATTTTATATTTCAAGATATAGGTAAGGATGCATTATTTATATAAGGTCTATGACCTTAGATTAGGATTTCCATTCTCAAACTTAGTTCACACACAAGGTGGATGCTTGAGCAATTATGCTTTGACTAGAATAGATAGAGGATTATGGGGAAAGTTTGTAGCCTACTTCAAAAATTTACACAAAGATAGATGATGTTTTTCACAAAATGGATGAGCTGCATGAAATTAATAGGACCAAACTAGGATTGTGGCACATAGATTGTGTAAAATATGGGCACCACAATAATGACTACCTAAAATTTAAAATAGAGTTATGTGATATCTATCAAGAAGTATGGAATACAACTATGAAATTTCATCTCTCACAATAGTACACCCAATAATATTAAAGTCTATACTACATAGTTATTGTAAGTCACATAATCATAATGATAAAAATATCAAATCCCTCCAATAATTTAAGAAAGACATCACCAATAATGTCTCTATAGTATTAGTGTCATATGTATTTTGTATAAAACCATGGTCCCAAGACTAGATGTAAAGATGACAAATGTGACTCAAAATATTCATATATGGGTGCTAAACTCACATCAATGTTAGCCTCAGTGCCTATCAAGTTGGACACCATAATCTATATGTATTACACAAGATGGAGTCTACCATATCCTCGATATAAATAATCATTTAACACTACATTTCCCTAATAAAAATATATAGGATTTTCTCCCATATTCTCCACAAGGATCATATGAGGGATATGGTGGCCAACAATAATAGGGGTCAGGATCCCAATAGTGAGAAAGAGGATACTATGGTAAACAACAACAAGGTTTGGGTTTTCAGTAGAGATAAGGGGGATATATAGGTTGACACCAAGGTAGGTACTAGGGAGGCAATCATAGACTAGATGAGATACAAGGCTAACCACTAATTATCTATTATCTATGTGGAGAATAAAATCACTTCATAAGGAATTATCTAACCAATCCATAGAGGTATGGTTACTATGCATATTATAGAGTTCTAGGTAAATATCACATAGAATATTATTCTTTGTTATAAAAGTAGAGAAAATAAAAATTGATGTAAAATGTAAACATGTTGAATTCACACCTAATGGATTTTATGTACATACAATAAGTCACCCAACATCAACACACATAACAAGGATTAACACCCTTAGAGATACCACAAGATCATCAAACTAGAAATGTGTAGCAAGAAAAAAGTTTTGATCCTAAAATGGAAAATGGTTTGATGTATTAAGGATAGAAAATATTATAAAATATACAACATTAGATTGCATCTAAGAGTTATTTTATAGTCATTGATGCATATGTGTATGGTTAAATTATGCACATTATGAGGTAGGATGGAGTAGTTACTACTTTGACATATTTACTCAAATTGGTAATCACTTTAAAAAATGAATATATATCACAAGACATAATAAATATTATTCATAATCTATTAGAATGTGCACAAAGATAACAATAGCACACTAATAAGGTGGTAGGGTATATAAATACCAAGAAACAAAGAGATGTTAACTCTTGAATGGATATAAAATTGGTAGGATATGAAGCTCTAAATATTGTATATGATTTTATAATTATATTAAATATAATCCATTAGTCGACATGGGAAGACATTATATGACTTGATCTCAATTACAACCCAAATATGTTGAGTATTGTAGACTACAAAAGGGTAAAACCTATTGGGAAACTAGAGGATGTATAAATAAAATTTAATGATCTAATTCTGTGAGGTGACTTCAAAGTCATATATATGAAGATGAATGAAATTCACTTCCCTACATTGATCGATGAGAAGTGGGCATATGGTGGTTAGATGACCATCAATATAGTGTGTGATCATTTGGAGGCACACCAAGATTGTCATCATAACTCTAAATAAATATGAAATAAATCCCTATATCGTTACTAAATACCCTAACTCACCCTATGAAGATATGGATAATAGTTGGTTTAAGGTCAGCATCAAGAATAAGCACAATGTACTAAGAGCTGTAGATTTCAACATTTTCCATCATAAACAGAACCATTTCATCCATTACAACAACTACATCAACATTCATCTAGACATGTCATAAAAAATAACAAATTCCATATATGGGAATGTAAGTATTCATCAATGCAATCACCAATAAGGTCTAAATTATATTTGATATATCAAATGGGTGTAAAAGACATGGATCACACCAAACCAACTCTAAAAGGTGATTTACCTTTAGAAGTTATGTCTTTAGTAATTAATGATTTAGATATCCATATGCTAAATTAGGTAAGAGGAGATCATGAGGTGAGACCAATGTGAATGGTTTTAACTAAAGATTTATAATTATCTCAATAATTTATAACTAAAGACTTGGGCCAATTTATTTCTAAATTAGATCAACATGCTCCAAATTTAGACTAGCGATTCAATTCACCAAATTATGCTCTAAATAGTGCTATTACGACATGGTGGGCAGTACAAAGGGTAAATTAGTTACACGTGGAAGGTGATTACATATTACTATAATATTTACTTCAAATAACACTTATGATCATGATTCAGTGATCATTTTTCCTAGAAGGATAGTGTCCTAAAATTAATATTCACAAATGTGTCAATTTATGGTTTTTTTATAATGTAAATCCTAAATTCTAAGTACATGGATTTAGGTATACCCTTTATGTAAGCAAAACTAGAAATATTTATAACTTATCTTATTTAATAATATTCTATCTTAGGAAAGATAATCAACTAAAAAGTATGCTTGTAGATATGTTTATATCAGGGTCATGACCAATAGTGGATTTGCTAAACCTAAACTAAGGGATCTCTTATCACACAATGGAAAAGGAGGGGTTTCCAAGGCCTTTAGTCAAATGCCATTTTGTGATAACCCTAGCTAGGACTTATTATTTTAAATAATATAAGCACGGTAATCTACTAAACAACTATGAAATCTAATATAGTGCTCACTAAATCTTGTGGCATAAATGGGGAAGATAATAAACATGCAAAAACAAATAAATCAAATATAAAATATAAATGATTTAATCAAGGATAGATAAAATTCAATCCATTAGTTCTATAACATCTAATTATCAAAATATGAAGGGCTAAGAATATACTTACCTTATCGAAGTGAGCCCATCATGCCTCAATCTTTCCCTTAGCCAATGATGTTTTATAAGAGGTTATTATGGACTTGTAAGGATTAAAAGGAAAAATTAAATCTAAAATTTAGGACTTATCCTATTCATCGAAGACCTCCACATGACAAGTGCTACTTATCCAAGTTATAAACCTAAGTAATGAAATCTCCTATTGATTATATAAGAAGATTTGTGAGCAATAATGATGAATAATTGAATTATCCTCTCTAGAAATGAAATGAAATGGGGTGTATATATCCATGGATTGACCCTAAACCCTCTTTATAATTTACCCAATACATTAAACCTGGTCAACCTCGTTAGGTAAGAAATAGGGTCATTATGTCTTGAACTATATCAACTTGGGTCAAAAGAGTTCTATAACATGCACTAAACCTGAAATAGGGTCAACCTGATTGACATACTAGTAAAAGTGGTAAAAATGGGGTTTTGCTTAGGTAGGGTCTAGTTTGGGAAGTGATCTACATAGGGAAGTGTATATGTGGGGTTTCAATGCTTAGGAAAATGGATAAGCATCACTTGTATTGGTTTTATGTGGTGGTATAGGGACCAAAAAACCTATAAAGAAATAAAGGTCTACCAACCCCTTTCTTAATGCACTCTTTAATGCATACACTTAGAGATATTTATATTCAATATGTTCTTATAATATAGAAATCATTAGTAATTGATAAAGTTTTAAAATATTTTGTGTATACATATGTCCCACTTGAATCTCATCACATGTCACACACTTATAACATGGGATGGTGCTTTTAGAAAATAACATATAAAACCATAATGTTAAGCTAATAAATTATAGTATGAAGCATTAAATTAAAATGATTGTAATCATAACACCAAGGGTTATCTCAAGTGGATAGGATCAATAATTTTGACTGCTTAGGTCTTGAGTTAAATTCCTACCAAGCAACCTATGATGTGTTGAGGCTTAAGGGAATATGCAAAGCCTACATTCTAAAGTATCCTTGGGGATACCTTGAGGTAGGGGTCAAACTTATCCATGTGTTCTATGTGGATCATAGTGGGGTGATTCAGTTATGGATCATTCGACAAACACTAAGGAACTAATCCCACCCCCATTAATTTTCAAATATAGATTAATTTTTTTACTGATGAGATGTAGATGAGTTGGTAAAGTGACTTAGTTATTTCAAGGAACACCTAGGTTCAAATCTCAATATGGTATCAGAGGTTGGATGTGGTTGATCGTTAAGTACTCATGCGCTGGTAGTAATGCATATAAAGATTACAAGTTTGTCCATAAAAAGAATGATAAATAATTTTTATATTTTTTAAAATAAAATGAGGAAATCCAATAAGGATAAATCAATGGTGTAAGGAAGTAATGCATATACACTCAACAACACAATTTTATTCTTAGTATAAATAGAACCAAAACAAAACTATTGGTAGCATGTTTTAAGAAAATGTGAAGAAGAGGGAATAAAGAAGCTGAGAAACAAATTTAGAAATAAATTTGCCTATCAAGGGGGGAAATGAAATGGGTGTGGCGGAAATTTAGTTGGTACTAAGGTATAATTTTTTTAATTTGAATCAAGACAATCAAATTAAGTTATCAAAACAAAAGGAATTTCAACATTGAGGACTATAGAGAACTTGCCTTAACAACACAAATTTAGGTTATCTAGTGAAGTATAAATATCATCCCATGAAGGTTATGTTCATGAAAATTAAAATAGGTCTACCTTCACATAACATGTTCCCCAATCTTTATGACCCCTTAAAGAGTCATCGATCTATTGCAAATATTTAGTACTTGTGTGAGAAATTAGGTAACACTATAGATAATTTCAAATATTTTATCCTTGCATAATGGCCTACCACACTCCAAGGGACCTCAGCTCTATCATGAGGCCAATCATGGAGTTTGAACTTCAACAAGAATAGAAGATGTTCTTAATAATCATGTTTTTTGGTGTGATTTTGATTTTTGATTTATAATTGCCTTTTTGGTAATGCCTTTTATTTTAAAATATTTATATTTTAAATTTTTATGGATTTTTGATTCCTCTTCCATATAGATTTAGAAACTAGCATGGGTGTTAAACATGATTAACAGTCTAACATTAGAAAAATTAGATTTGGTAACTAAAGAAAATAACATAGAGAGCATGGTATCTATGAGTCTTGTACTTGCATGTTAAATAATAATGATAACTTGAAACTAATCTTGGTGTGCCCAAAGTGGAAAAAAACTAGGGGAGAAAAGGAAAAAGAACTTGAAATAATTGAGTTACCTCAAATCACAAAAAAATGTGACAATGTGAAAAGGATACAATGACATGTATGTATGACTCTATGTCAAAAGAAATAGAGGAAGTGATGTGAAACATGAAAAACTAATTTGTTTTGAATGTGTTACCATAAAAGAAACAAAATTTATGTCGAGAGTATGTGATCACAATATTTAACCATTACCTTGATTTCTAATAAAAAAGATGTAAGTTAAAAATAGTTTTAAAAAAGAATAGATTTTATCAGGAAAGCCTAGTTCTATCCAAGGTCTTACACTAAAACTCATAAAAGATAAGTCAAAGTGGGTAAAAATGTGAAAATGTTATTATGAGGAAGGTCTGGTCCTATCCAAGGTCTTACACTGAACTCACAAAAGAAAAAGGAAATAAACAATGAAAATAAAATAGTAAAATGATAAATTCATGATCAAAGAGGAAATGTTAAGACTAGACTATAAAGTAAAATATATTCATGAGGATAGTTGGGTCATATCCATGGTATTATGATGCAACTAATGAATTAAATGAAAGTAATAAAGATAAACCAAAATACCAATGATAGGGGATAAGACTATTAAATAGAATGTACTACAGCAAATTGGAGCTCTTTGGAAGAAACCTGTAAAAAGTGTTACTATTTATAATATATGGAAGTATGAAAAGAGAGTAAATATTTAAGCAAGATATTTATTAAAAAATTTAGCACTAGAAGGTTGATTAAAGACATGTACTTCATTAGTTTATAATTTATAGGTACTAGGACCAAGGATGTCTTTTAATAAGTAAAGACCCCATGATTTTTGGGCATATTTTCTTTCTTTGTCATGTGTATAATCTAGATTGAGGACTATATCACCAACATTAAAAGTTCATATTTTGACTTTTTTATTATTTTGTTTAGAAATACAATCTTTGTATCAATGTGATTATGTTGTAAAGAATCTATATATTGATCATCAAGGAATTCTAAAGCATGAATATGGACCTCACATAGTTATTCATCAATAATGATATCATGAAGAGATATATGTAAATATGGGAGTTCAACTTCTAATGGTAATATTTCTTCAGACCCATATACTAGTGAAAATGGCATTGCCCTAGTGGTACATATGCTAGTGTAGGATAGAGATGGAGGTACCAATTAGTATGAGATTGTCTAATAGTTTTTTTAATATTTTCTTTAAAATTTTGTTAGTGGATTGTACTTGGCCAATACATTTAGGATTATAAGGTTTTGATAATTTATGAGAAAATTCGAATTTGACACATAATTTTTTCATATATTTATTTATGAAGTTTCCACCATAGTATGAAATAATGGTATGGGTAACTCCAAAATGATAGACAATTTGACTGAGAATAAATTTGGAAATAGTAATACTAGTGACATTAACAAGAGGCATGGCTTTTACCCATTTGGTAAAATATTCATTAACAATTACAATAAATACATGACAATCTTGTGATCTAGGTAATTTGCCAATGAGATCTAATCCCCAAATAGAGAATAGTCAAGAATACTCTAATGTTTGGAGTTTAGCTAGAGGAGAGTGGATTAAACCATCAAGGAGTTGACAAGAATTACACTTTTTAGAAAATTTAATATCAATTTTTTCTAGAGTAGGCCAAAATTAATCCATACACAATAATTTTTGGGTTGTAGCATGACCATTACATTGACAATTGAAAATACCCCTATGTTCTTTTTTTAGAAGAGTAGGAACTTCCTATTATACTACACATCATAGTAGGGTTCCTTTTGCATTACAATAGTAAAGGGTGTTGTATCAAAGTATATACTTGAAATTATGGATTCGAGTCTTTTCAAGAGAATTTATTTTTGGAGGGTAAGTTTGATGTTATAAATTGAATTATGTTTTTATACCATGGGTTTTGTTGAATAGTAACAACCTCAATGTGATAAATTGGAGAGTTTTTTTGGTAAAGAAGAAGGTGTTTTTATTATTTGAATAATAAATTGAGGATCATCAAGTATTTGGTGAGGGTGAAATAGAGATATTGATGAAACAACAAAATTAACTATAGAATTTTTATCTCTTAGTATTGGTTTGATAGTAAAAGAGGCAAATCTTTAGTAATTGTAATATAAATTTGATGTAATTAATTTTTCACTTTTACATTGATAATATCCACTAAATTGATGGCATATAAGTTGTGAACCACCCAAAGCATGTAAATATGGGATATCTAAGTCAATTGAGGCTTAGATGCCTAGTATTAGAGCTTCATATTCATCCATGTTATTGGTGACATAAAAAGTTAATTGAAATTATAAACTTATAATTTTACCATGTGGGTTGGTTTGAATACATCCTGCCTTAACCATTTGATGGCATTTTGTGTCATGATGACATCAAATGTTAATCTAAATTCTAAAGGAATAATTTTACCATGTGGGTTGGTTAGAATACATCCTTTCATAGCTCTTTGGAGGCATTTTGTGCCATCAAAGTGAAGTTTCCAAGTATCTTCATTTAAGTCAATTATAAATTCCAATATTTCTTCAATGCCTACTTTAGTTTTAGTGGTATGAGGTTTGTAATTAGTTTCTTTTGCATTATTTTCTTCTAAATCAGCTGTGAAATAAATAAAATAATATTTGAGATAAATTTATTGGTTAAGACCTTCAATATAAATAATTTATTCATCAATTAGAGTATATTGAAGGTGGTTTAAATCTATTAAGGAAGCCACTGTGATTTGGTCTGTGATGACTTATCCTTTGACATATTTTTATGTAAAAATTCAAAGGTCAAATTCCATCCATAAGACCATCCATTTATCAATTTTATCTCCAAGTAAGAAAGCTTTAGAGAATAAATGATGAAGCAGATTAGAATGTACAATGACATAAGTGGTTTGATAGATCATATAATGATGGATATTTTTAGCTATACAATAAATTACAAGTAAACAATGTTCTTCCTTGTTATAATGTTTTTCATAATCAATTAAACCTTGACTGATATAATAAATAGCATATTCTCTATAAGTATTATCTTATTGGGAAAGCATTGCCCCAACTAATATGTGGGTAGAGGATGTATATAAATAATACATAATCTAAATGTGAATGAAGAGTGGGAGGTTGAAGCAAATATTATTTCAAAGTTTAAAATGATTTTTGGCATGAATCCATCCATTCTAAAGTATTACCTTTTTTTAATAATAGAATTGATAGAGTAAATATAGTAATCCATTTCTGAAATAAATTGATAAATTGGCCCATGTTTTCCAAGGTATGTTTGTATGTCAGGAATAGAGTGAGGAATAAGCATGTTGATGATAGATTTAATTTTAGAAAGGTCAACATAAATTCCTCTAAAGGAAACTAGAAAACCTAGAAGTTTACAAGATGTAACTATGAATACATTTATATTGATTAAGTCTGAGTTTATATTTAATGAGTTGATAAAAAATGATAGTTAAATAATGAAGGTGAGTTTTATGACATTTAGGTTCGGTAATGATTAATCCACATAAGTTTTAATAATTTTGTGAATAATATCATGAAAAATATGGGTCATTGTATTTTGATAGGTGGATCTATCAATTTTGATGTCGAAAGGCATTTTAACATAGAAATACGTTCCCCATTATGTGAACAATGATGCTAGAATGAATTCCAAACATATCTTCATATGACCAAGTAAAAAAATCATGATATTTATCAAATAACAAACTAAATTTATCATTCCATTCTAGAGAGAGATATTTAGAAATGGTAATAGGTTGAGGACATGTCAGTGTATCGTATTCTATTTTTATAGTTTCCTCAATAATCATAGCATTTCTATCTTGAAAATGGTATGGAACTGGAGGGAGGGAAGAAATAAAATGTGTTTTAGGATCCAAATTAACAATTAATTTATTAAAACAAGGAACCTTTTGCTTAAAGTTATCAAGTTTATGATGTTAGCATGGAATCTGAGATTCTATAGTGTGAAGTAGCTCAAATATAGCTTCATATTTAGGAAGCATAGATAAAGGGCCACATTATTTGACATCTACTTCCATATCAATGATTTGATTACCATTGTTATCATATGTAGAATGTATTTTTTTGATAGTAGTGACCTTAGCATCTAAGGTAATTTCTAATGTAATAGGTATTGATTTTATATTGGGGATGTTTGGTGAAGTATAATCAATTGGATTGGTAATGTTTATATTAGTTTTTTCAATAGATGAAGTTTTATTCATACTGAGTTGTATAACCTTAGTAGTATTAATGCAATCATAAGAAGGAGGAATATGTTTTATTTTATTAATTTGTGTATAAATTTCAAAGATTATTGAGTCAATATTTTTGTAATTACCCATGGGGTTTTTAATAATGGAAGATTAATGGGAACAACAAAACCTTTAGTTTCTGAATCAATATAAACTGATTTGTGAATGACATGGACTTCACAATTAAAAGCATGTATTTTTTATAATGTTATACATACAAATCTTGTGATTGGGCTTGGGCCATGACATAATTATCATCATAAGTATTATAAATAGTGCATGTGTTTATTTCCATTGGACAATTGGTAGTTGAAACACCTAAATTCATAAATTCAAGGAGACATGGTTAAATTATCTTAAAATAATTTGGACACTCCATATTCATCACATTTAAATTCATCTTTTATGTAATAAGACTCATATACATTGCATAAATGGGGAATCTTAGTAATATCATCAATTAAAGGAATGGTGCGATCATGTGGAAGTAAAGGAAGAAGCCATTTTGTAATATAAGTAGGTAATCTAGTTATATTAAAAGTATTTTTTATTTCATTAGGTTCATCATCATCTAAATCAGTGAGAGTAACATGTAAATCAGGATTTATGTAAGCAAATTTAAGGAGAGGTGCACTATTAATGTAGGGAATGGTTAGAATGCAATATTTTGATTTAGGATTTGGTAATTATATACTTTATGGATTACCATTAGCTTCATGTTTTGTAATGTTTTCCATTATGAATGAATTAAATACATTGACTGCCTAAAGAGGTAATAGCCCACATATGATGTGTCCATGGGTAACCTAGGATTATGTTGTAAGATAATGGTAGATCAAGAACCATGAACTTAGTGTGAATTGTCTTAAGTCTAATAGTAAGTGGGAACCAAATAAAACAAAGTGGTTTTTGATTTATTTTATCAGATCCTCTACACATGATATATGTTTGTTTAAAATTTTATTTGGTGTATCCAATTTGTTGTATTAACTAAAGAGAGGTAACATTAATACCTGATCCTTAATTTACTAAGAATTTTATAATAAGGGTATTATTGATCACAATTTTGATAACGAGGGGTGGATCATCAAATTAAAAAGTAATTTCACCATTAATCATATCCTCTTCAATAAATTCTATGGATAATTCATGAATACGCAGTAATAAATACTAAAAAAAAATAGAGAACTGTGTTATAGGAAACATGAAGAATCCATGTTTTGAGCCAAAGCTAGGCCCATCTTAAGGATTGTTAAAAAAACATGATAAATAATGGTGGAGACCATACCAATAAATAAAAATAAAACAAATAAAAATAGGAATAGGTTAGCCAAGGCAAAAAAAATAATAATAGAGGGTATGGAAGGATCATGTGGGATGCTCTTTATTGTTCACCTCATAAAAAATAAAGAGCATCCCACATAATCCTTCCTTGCCCTCCATTAATATTTTTATTTGCCTTGGCTAAACTATTCATATTTTTATTTGTTTTATTATTATTTATTGGTCTAATTTACACAATTATTTCTCATGTTTTTTAAGTAATCCTAAAGATGGGCCTAGCTTTGGCTTGAAATGTTGATTCTTTATCTTTCTGATAATGTAGTTCTCTGATTTTTTCAATTCTATGGATGATTTATAAGATGTGGAAATGGTTTCAATGGTATGCACTTCTATAAGTGAAAAATTGTTAGAAGGATTTTATTCATGAAGTGATAGTGTGTCTTCAATAATTTGTAATTATTGCATAAAGAACTTATGATAATATAGAGAAGTATGAACTAACTCCATAAGGGGGATTTTACAAGGCATTGAATTAAGTTCTTCAATAAAATTCCAATGTGATTTAGAGGATGAAGAACTAACAGGAGGTTTATGAGGTATAATGTTTTCGATAATAATAGGAGAACTAGGTTGGGGTTCTAGTTATGAAAGTGTTTCCTCATTTGATTCAAAAGATGTGGGTACAATAATTATAGTATCTTTAAGTAATTATTCCTCAGTGCAGGGTTTCTTAAGTTTGGTGATAGGGTATTTGTGAATAATTTTTACTCTATAAATGACTTTTGTTGTATTCACATAAGAATTGGTATAATACTAATCATAATCAGCATCAATTACACAAATATTATCATTTTAATGTTGTACATTAAGGGTAGAAGAATATATTTCAGGTTTAGAAGATGTGGTTTAGGTGACTTATTGTTTTTAGGAAGATTTGATATAATCATGATGATGTAATTTGATCATATCATAATGGTCAAATGTGTCTCCTAACATAAAAGAAACAAAAAATTTGATAATCGCACGACATGTTTCCTGAGAATGACCCACATTAACATGAAACCAAATAAATTTATTAGGGTCATATTATGAAGGTATGGCATTATTATAAGTGAAGAATTTATTTAGAGATAATAAATTCTTCATTTGTGGGACCATTAATGGTAGGTTAGAAGCAAGTTTATTATGTACTTTGACTACTCTTACTTTGATTTGAGTAGTACTTACAATTACATTAGTTGAGGTTTGAAAATATTCCTTAGTTGATATATGAATTGGCTCAAATTGTTTCATAAGAAAATCTTGCCTTTTGGCTTGATCAAATGTTTCATTTAAAGTTTGTGGATAAAAATTTTAGACCTTATACTAAAGTGAAGGTGTTAAATTCATGGTAAATAATTTGAAGATATTATCTTCATTCATTTTATGATCTACTTTATGAGATAATTATTTTCATCATTTGATGAAATCATGATCTGATTCTAAGGTAGATTGTTTATCATTGATTAAATAACTAAGATAATTTTCTAGAATGTTTTTTTTAATTAAAATTCCTTAACTAGAGAATTAACCAACTCTTCTAATTGCATGATGGAATATTGATGAAATTGATTATAACATTATAAAACATCACTTGTAAATGTTTTAACTAAAATTTTATTAGTATCAAAGGTATTTGTTTGGATCCATTCCTTGTAGAGATTATCAAATATTTTAAGAAAATATGCAAGGTCTTTAGTTCCATCATATTAAATATTTGGATATTTTTTTCCAATATCAATAGTGATAAATAAAAGAGATAAAGGTTCATTTTAGATATTTTGAAGCATTTTATTATGCATAAGAGGTTGTGGAATGATATTCTGATTTGCATTTATAAGAGGAGAAGGAATAAAATTCTGGTTATTTTGAGGTAATATAAGATGAGGTTGATTAGTCATTTGTAACAAATAATGTTACATTTTCATCATTTGAGAGGTATTTATTGTTTACATAATCTTTGTTTTTTGGACTATTTGTGTAAGGATTTGAGTAGTGATAATTTTTGTATTATGATTATTAGTATTTAAAGGTGGGGTATTATGATTGTTAAGAGGAGTAATGTTAGTGTTTGTAGGAGGAAAATTCCTATTGTTAGGGGTAAGGGTTTTTACTATTGGAGGATTCCCTATAATATTGTTTATTAAGATTGTATCAATTACCCCAACAGTGTAGTGAGGTAGTATCCTAATAAGTGTGAAATGCATTAGAACCATCCACATAATTACTTTGAGTAATTTTAATAATATTGCATTCAATATATTGAGGACAATAAAAAGTGTAGCACGAGTGATTATCTTCATGGGTAGTTATAGTAGGTAAAAAAATGAAACCCATGTATCATCTAAATGGATTAAGGTTATCAAGAAATATTTAGATAGGTGATTTCATGATGTTTAACCAAGGTAAAATTAAATATAAGAAAGTAAAAATTGTGTTAAAGGAGGAAAATAATGGTAATAAAATGAAATCAACCATATACTATATAGGATTGATGAATTAAAATTTAAGAATGCAAAGAATTATGTCAACCAAGTACTACATAATCGAATAGGTTAATTCCTAAATGATAGGATAATAAGTAGAATATATTGGTTATGTACCTTAGAGACAAATAATCCAAAAGGTATGTAGTTAAATAGGTCAATGTATTTATAAGGAAAGGAAAACAAGACTTATCTATAAAATATTGGGTTGAGCGAGTTGACTTAGTTATGGAGGAGAGAAAATAGAACAATATGTAAAAAAATTAGGTCAAGATGGTCTACTTAGTTCTATAATCTAGAAAAAATTTAAAATGTTTTAAGTCTAGATTATTTGGAATTAATGACATAAAATAGAATTAAACACACGTGTAAATGGGTCGATCTAGTTGATCTAATTACAGCACCCAGTACAAACCTTGTATCAAGTCTAGCTAATACACGTTTGGAATATAATATAGAATAGTAAATAACAAGAAAAAATAGTGAAAGTTAAAATCATTAATTTTTATATAATAATATTATGAATTCATATTAAATGTTTTGATTGAAATTGTATGCTTCCAAAGATACTTATCCATTGGATAGTGTTAGCACAATATTTCAAAGCATTAACTATGGAGGAAGTACCATTCCTATATCCCAATAAAATTGGTTTCAAGGGTAAGATGTAAGTAACTTCTTGGTGATAATTGGTAATCAATGAATCATACAAATAAACAAATGGATAGATTCTTAATGTTCAATAAAAGTGGAAGTCTAAGGCTTTTACAAAAAATCATGAGGTAGATGGAAACAAAAGACCATGTTTAGATATATAATATGTCTATGAGTATTGAGGAAAGCCCCTCATACCATAATATTTATAAATGATAGTCAAGTACTGTAAATAAAGTATCAAATATCCCTTCACAATAGTAGCTAAGTAGTTTGAAAACTAATGGTACACAATTTTTAGGGAAAACCAAATAAGAGAAAAAATAAAAATTTCAAACATTCATTTGTAGTTTTTGGAAAGGAAATAAATAGGCAACCAACTAAAAATTAAAAGTGAGTTTAATTAATATCTATGTAGGTTAATTCCTTTTGATTTAAGTCAGGAGAAAATAAATAAAACAAGGTCAAAATGGTTGACCTAGTTATAAAAACAAAATAGAATAATGTCGATCTAGTTGACTTAGTATATTGAAAATATAGTCCAAAATGAACATAGTTGAGGGAGTCAACTTAGTTTTATGGATAGAAAGTAGATATAGAACTAAGTTGAGCTGATCAACTTACTTCAATGTCAAGGTACAATTTTATATATAACTAAAAAATTGTTAAATATAGTAATAAAATTTAAATTTTGAAAAATAGTGGGAAACTTAAATTACTTAAAATTTGAAAAAGATAAATTATTGATCTAGTTAGAGTGAACTTGGAAATAGTATAGAGTTGAGCAAGTCCATGCAATAGTTTTCCTAAAGATGTTGAGTTATTATTTTGAATTGTGTTTTCTAGATGAAAATTTTAAATTGTAGAGGTAAAAGATAGAATATTTAGACTGAATCAAGCTACCTGACTTAGTATAAATAAAACTAGTAAATGATATAATGAATAGAACTATGTTGATTGGATTAACCTAGTTATTTAAATTAAAAATGTAAAAAATAAAGTAATTGAGTAGGTTGATTCAATTAAATTTTTGAAAGTGGCAAACTAAAGTATATAAATTAGGTTGATGTAGTTTTATGATACTATAAACTCCACACACATAAATCTGAATAAAATTAACAAACTCACAAGTTAGAAAACCTATAGAAAGATGCTCTAACTAGGTTGACTAGGTTGATGAAGCTATATAAATCTATACACAGTGTTTAAATAAATAGATATGGTCGATGGAGTATAAAAACCTACATACATAGCAGTAAACTAGGTCAATAGAGTTGATCCCTTTATCTGTAAAAAAATTTCAAGGGTTAGGTTCATGTCAGGTTCACTAGAATGTATGCAAGTGAAACTAGATACATCTATAACTTATCCTCCTCAATAATATTCAATTTTGGAGAAGGTAATCCATTAAAAATTATGCTTGGAAATACATTTATATTAGGTTCATGATCAATAATGGATATACTAAACCTAAACTAAAGGATATCTTATCAGATAATAACAAAGGAGAGGTTTCTAAGGCCTCTATTCAAATGAAATTTTATGATAACCCTAGATAGGTATTATGATTGTAAATAATATAAGCAAGATAATCTATTAAATTCATATGTAATCTAATCTAGTGCTTACCAAAGCTTTGACACAAATTGGGAATATAATAAACATGCACAAACAAGTCTATCTAATATGAAATATAAATGATCTTAGGAAGGAGAGATACAATTAAATCCATTAGTTATACAACACCTATTGTATAAACATATTTGTAAGCATTAATGATTTTTAATTGAATGATCCTCTCTATAAATGAATTGAAAAAGGGGTATATATAACTATGGATTTACCCTAAACCCTTGTAGGAGTTTAGCTAATGCAGTCATTCTGGTCAACCTTGTTAGATAGTATATAGAGTCAGTAGGTCTTGAACTATGTCAACTTGGGCCAATAAAGTTTTGTAACAAGCATTAAACCCATAATGGGGTCAACCCAGTTGACATAGAAGGAAAAGTGGTAAAAGGGGGATTTTACTTAGGTAAGGTTTATTTTGGGTAGTGAGCTACTTATGGAAGGGTATAAGTAGGGTTTCAATGCTTTGGAAAATGGATATGAGTAACTTGTAAAATGGATAGGAGTAACTTGTATTGGTTTTAGGTGGTGGTATAAGGGCCAATAATCTTACAAAATACCAAAGGTTTGCCAAACCCTTTCCTAGTGCACCCTTTAAGGCATGAAATAAGAGAGATTGAGATTTGATGGGTTATTGGAAAAGATAAAGCATCAATAACTAATAAATTCTAAAATTGTTGTGTATAGATACCCTAACACCTATTCCAATAACTTGTACATGCACCACAAATACAAATGGGGAAATAAAAATTGGACATAATTTCATTAGGATTTTATTATTCTAACCTTTGTCTTTGAGGATGAGAATCTCCTATTGTGAAACACTCTTCATAAGTTGAATATTTTTTAATTCATGGGTGAGCAAAGGATATAAACATTTTATTATACTCCTCTTCACAAGAATAATTAGATAGATATATAAATATATAAATCAAAAATTACAAGTCTAGTAAGAAGAATGATGAGTTTTTTATGCAACCCTACAATAGAATCATAGAAAATTGATAACAGACAGAATCTAGTGATAGTGATGAGGACCTTGACCTGAAGATTTTCTTCAAACCTAAGTGATAAGTAGAGGAACCAAAATCCAAAATTGTAGAGAAAACTGAAAATGCATAGCTACAAAATTTAAATATTCAAGAATAAGAACTGAAGATAACATTGTAAGACTTTATTCCAAGTGGGTCCAACAATATATATATATATATATATATATATATATATATATATAAAGTACCACTAAATAAATTAGTATGGAACATTGGTACTAATTGTGTACCAAAGCTTGTGACTTTGTGTAACTATTCAGCCCAACAAGAAATATCAAAAATTCTATAATTGTTGTAAGACTATAAAGAAGTGATCCCAATGAAATATACACAATCCAAGGGTGTAGATCCTTAATTATGAAATGTTCACATAGATATTAATGATTTTTCATGATCCATTTAAACAATTCCCCTATAGGATAAATCCAAATATAAATCTTAAATCTAACACTAAAATTGATTAGATGTACAAAGCAAGAATTATGTATTCAGTAGAAAAATAAGACTAGGTTATTCCAATGGTGGTTTAATCTAAAAATTTAGTGGAAATCAGATTCTATGGGGACTACAGGGAATTGAATGATGACTACTTTAATAACCTATTTCCGATTCCCTTCATAGACAAAGTTTTTGGAGTCAATTGTAAGTCACAAATTTTATTCCTTCATAGATGGTTTTAGTGGCTACCATCAGATATCGATTGCAACCAAAGATTAGGCTTAAACCACCTTCAAAATAGATTTTAGCTCATTCACATATAAGGTAATTTTTTTTTTTTGAAGAATGTTTTTTATATTCTTTATAGGGTTGTGGTAACTGTATTCAAAGATTTCATCCATGATCTTTTATAAGTTTATCTTGATTATTGGGTTGTATTTTATTTATTTAAGGAATATCTATCCAAGCTAAGACTCATTTTATAATTATGTCTAACTCTGCATATCATGTTGAATTTGAAAAAAAACTTGTTCTTTACACGTTTAAGTGTTATATTAGGTCACATAGTATGCAACGATGGTATTTTGGTTGACCAAGCTAAAATCAGTCATTATGGGCATGACACCTCCTGCAAGATCTATTAAAGTGATATAATTCTTGAGAGTACATGATATTACCTTGATTTTATCCAAGTGTACACATCTAAAACAACCCATTGGAGAGATTATTACACAAAGATACAAAGTATGAATAGACTGCTAAGTGTTAAGAATCGATTATGGATTTAAAATAGATGTTAGTAACATCCCCAATATTTATGTTCCCTAATCAGAGTAAGCCCTTTAATGTGCATGTAGATGCTTTAAAAGCCACAATAGGAGTTGTATTATCTCAACCATGAGACAAAGGTTCTGATAACTACATTCACTTCATAAGTACAAATTTGTGAGAAATAAAGAAGAATTACACTACAATAGAGTGAAAATCCCTAGTTATAGTGTTTGTGTTAGTGTAGGACCTTATTTTATATTTTTATATTTTAGGTTATTCATACACATGTGGTTCAGCTTTCTTAGGTGTCATTTGTCATAGGGAGTTACTTGATCATCATTTTTAGCTAGTTGGTAGGAGTTACTCTTTGACTGGTTATTCTAGGTATGTGAGTTACATGCCTATTCTAGGCTATTTACCACTATTATATGGGTGGCTACTTTTCATCAACCCTATTTGTACTCCTTTTGTAAAGAGAATACATGAAGGATTTGCATGTTTTCCACTCTTGATTTATCTCACAAAAAATGTTTCTTCATTTGGCATTGTTAGTTTGTTTGAGTTACAGTGCATTCTATAATCCATATTTGATCTTAGAAGAATCTTTGACATGGTATTGGATCACCAAGTTTGTTAAACGATTTTTCTTGTTTTACTTATTTTTTATATTTTTTGAAATCTTATGTTTTTATTAAAAAAAAGTATTTTCCCTATACTATTGGAATATTTGGTGCTTGTTAGATGTTATGTTTGTGATCATCAGTGTGAAAATTTGTTTGGTGCACCCCTCAAAAGTAAGTTACCCTTATTCATAATGGCATGTTGTTGAAGCCTCATTGCCTACATTTACCTCCAACGTGACATGTTTGTTTTGGGGGTTGCATAATAATTCTACCTATTCATAACTTCATAGGGTTTCCATGGCATATTTAGTAATTTATAGCTATATTATAGAGGTTTTAATACCTCCTTCCATGGCTTCGTACACTCTATGATTCCACCCAATGTTATTCAATACATGCGATTTTGAAGCTAGAACTTGAATGACATTATATATCCCACATGGCCTCATAAATGTGTTGGAGTGATTATATTCAACCCTCTCTCAATTATTCAAGATCAAAACTCTAGTTATTTACTATTGGATGGTGGTTATTTTCTATTTGCTGATGTAATAGTTTCCATCAGCTATGGTATTTTTTTATATTATTAAAGGCCTACTCACAGAAGAAGCTCATGAGGTTCACATCAACTATGACATTTACAAGAGACTCTTCCATCTAGGGTCATTTAAATCCTCCATCTATAGACCCACATTTCTTTCTAAGCATATTTGTACTTTAGCATCCTTCCATGACCCACAACTAGTATCTATGTTACTTGTGGCCATCATATACATCTAATGGCATGCCCTTATCTCATTGTAAACCTATTTTTTGCATAATAGCAATGCTTATTTTACAAAATCTATTGTCTAAAATCCTAATACATGCCCTCAAGTTTTTAAATAAGTTATTTTTTAATTATTAAAAAAAAAATAGTTACCTTTTATTTTAACCTTAAGAAGGAATTTTTTCATTATGACGCACATAAAGGTACATAGGAGAATTGGATAGGACTTGTAATTTTATTTGAAGAGGTTAGGGGTTAAATTATGATTCCAGTGCCTGGTTACAAGGCTATGTATGTGGTTTAGTCTTAAGAATATTTCTAATTTTATGAAATAATTAATTTAGACCATTAATGATAGGAACTTGATATTGTAATAACTTTTGATCGATAATTCAAAATTGAGTAGTCTTATTTTAAAGTTAATATTTTTTGTTCCTAATATGATGGTATATTTTTTATTTATAAATACACTAAATTATAAAGTGCCAAAATATGGGAGTTGATTAGACATCCATTTTAAGGTGATTTTTTGGATTAAATTGGTGAATTTTGGGTAATTTTAAGGGCTACGTAAGCTCAAAATTGCATTTAGCATCAATGGTGTTTCCCCTTGACATTACCCTATATCTTGATAGTGAGCATACTTGATGCATTGTACCTAGAACCTATAAGGGGTACTACCCCTAGACCTTACAAGGGGTACTACCGTGTGACCCTATTGGGAGTTGTCACCCCTAGACACCCATATTGTAACCCCTTGTTTACTACTTCCAATGTAGATTCTTCCATCAAAGGGTGAAGTCTAATTTGATAGCCATTTAAATCCCCTCATAATAAAATTTTACATTTATTATTGAGATTTGTACATGGATGCATTATTATTAGAGCCTAACATCCTCCTTGGTATGTTTGAATTCTCACTTCTTGCATTGATTGCTCACATTTGGATGCATTGTCAGCTAAATCTGGCATCCATTCATTGATATGTGCATTGGCACTTGTTCACTATTTTTTCTTACCTATTTGGAAACATTATTAGCTGAGTCTAATGTATATATATTTTAGTGTGTTATGTTATTTGTAAACACAATGCGGGGTCATTATTGATTGTATTGGAGGGGTTGTTATGGGCCCTAATTTATCTCATGTGCACACTTAGTTTTTGTGACTTGTGTGCCACTTCTGTGTCATATTCAAAAATTACTCTTGAATTCTTGGACCTATTGTCAATAGATCTTGGCATCCATTCATTGATCATGCATTTTCACTTGTGCAGTGTTTTTCTCATTACACTTCTTTAGTGTCTTCTCTTAGTCACATCAAATCTACTTAAAATATGCCAGTAGATTAGGAGAGTTGATTCTACACAAGTGGTTCTTGGAAGTATGCTTCTTGACATGCTTACATAGAACACTTGATCACAAGTAAGAATTGTGATCCATTCTTATATTGATAGATTCCTGCCCCTTATGCCTTGGTTCACTATAATAAGTGGTCTAAAACTTGTGACAAGGTTCTTGGTACCTTACTATTACATGTTTCCATGGATATTCAATTGCATATGGAACATATAACATTTCCTTGCACTATTTAGAGAATTTTACAGTCTATTTTTAGAGATCCTACTGAGATATATATCACTTCTCCTCTTCCTCTTCCTCTTCCTACTGTATCTTTAAAGACCATTTTACTCCCTCCTCCTACTATTTCTTATGTTGAAACATTCATGGTGAACTGTGTTCTTCCTTATATCAAGCTACCATTATAGGATGAGATTCTACCTAACCTAAGTTATCCCATTATACATTCCAATTCCATCCCTATTTTAGATGTTTCTTTCTTGTATCCTTCACAATATTGTACTTAAGAGGAGTCTATGATTTCCAATGAGAATACACCCATTGATAACTTTGACAACTCATATGTTCCAGTGGATATTCACATTATAGATATGTGTGCTTTATCTATAGTATATTATTTATTTTTTATGGTTGTTGAGTTGAGCTCTCCTCTTCACATGGACATTATTCCAATGAATGTTTCATGTCCTTTTTATAATAGATTCACCTCAATGTCATTACATCCAGTTCTTGTGTATGATATTTTCAGATTTATGCCACACCTTATTTTTGGACTTATTTTAGATATATTTGTACTGGTACCTTCATTCTCCTTTGTGGACTGAGCATACTTTCAGTACACACATCAATTTCTTCCATTGAAAAAAGGAAGAACTATTTTTCAATGTGGATGGATATTTTTCAGTCTTCAGGTAGAGGATCTCCTTAGTGACATTAATCATTTTCTAAGTTTTACTATAGGAAACTTTAACATCTTTTATGGATACTTCTTAGCTCTTCTCTCTATGTGTTCTATAGTTCTCACTTATGGACATATTTTTGTCTTTTCCCAATGTCCTTAGAGTATATACTATTTCTCCTCTTATTTTTTCTCTTTTTTTTGGTGGGGGTGGGGGGGGGGGGGATGGGTTGACTACCATTTTTATCATTTTCTCCATTTTGTGAGAGTTTTATGTATGGGTTCCTCATCAAGTCTTGTTTCTAGGACCCATTTACTCTACCCACCTAAGCTATGTTTAGGGGGTGTGTTAATCTAGGACTTTAATTTCCATTTTTTTATTTAGCTTATTCCTACACGTGGTTTATCTTGATTAGGTGTTATTTTTAATAGGGAGTTATTTGACTATCATTTTTATCTAGTTGGTAGGAGATACTCCTTGATCAACTATTCTGGGTATGACAGTTATATGCCTATTCTATGCTATTTACCATTATTCTAGGAGTAGTTACTTGTCACTTATACTATTTGTACTCCTTTTTTAAAGCTCAATAGATGGAATATTTTCATTTTTTTTACTCTTTATTTATCTCACATAGTTTATTTTTCATTCATTATTATTTGTTTATTTGAATTACAATGCATTTTGTATTCCATATTTGATCTTGGTAGAATCACCAATAGTTTTCACTTCAAAAATTTAGGCACTATCTCTTAGCAACACATTTAAATTATTTATAGATAACTGGGCTCTACAATACCTAGTGAATAATCCTATGATAGGGGAAACATATTTAGTTGGATAATGTTTTTCCAAGAATTTTAGATTAAGATAAATGTGAAACTAGAAGTATAAAATGTGGGACTAGATCACCTTAACTTAATAAGAATGGTGAGGACCCAAAATAATTTTGATATGAGTCATCGGATGCACACTTATTTAGAGTCTATGTGATTCCATAGTATATGGAGGACATAGTAATTTTCTTTCAATAATTTTTCCTATAAACTATCTCAAAAAAGATTTAAAAAAATAGCTCATCACACAAGCCATATCTTTCAATATTATCAATGGATTTTTGTATCAAATGGGCAAGGATGATGTGTTTCAAAGACTAGCCTTAGAGCATAAGAGATTGTAATTTATAAAAGAAGCACACTATGGATTTGTAGGACACATTTCAAGGAAACCATCTAAAAGGAAGCTATTATATATTGGATTTTGTTTTCCTACCATGTTCATCAATGCACACAGATTCATAAATCACTATAACATTTTTCAAAGAATACAAAGCCTAAATGAAATGGATTTAATTCCTTTGAATATGATGTTATCAATGTAACATTCTAAGAAATGGATAATTGACTTCTTAGGATATATTAATCTACCAATAAAACACAATCATGTTATGTATATAATTACTATGATAAATTACTTCACCAAATGGTAGAAACTACTACGACACCAAACTGCAACACAAGATACATAGACAAGTTTTTGTATGAGAATATCATTACGAAGTTTGGTTGTCTAATGAATTTGGTCAATGATAGAGGAATAGACTTCCTCAATAATACTATCAATATTTTTATGTAATAATTCATGATCTCACATCATAAGATCATAAGATATCATCCTCATGATAATGGACAAGTAGAAGTATCCAATAAAGTCCTTGAGAAGATACTTATAAAAATATGTAATATGAAAAGAGATGAATAGGAGGATCAAATTATTTGGATCCTATGGGTAAACATGACTAATTTTAAGTGTGTTTTTATGGTTTACTCCATTCCAATTGGTCCATAGAATAGAAGCAATTATGCCTATGTAATATATAGTTATGATTATGTGAATTGTATTGATACTGCATTTAGGAGATTAGGATTCACTTTGGGTAAGATTTTTTTATATAATTCACATAGAGGAATCAAGGTAGAGAGAAATTTGGACACATTAAATCAATAAGTAGAGTCTAAAATCATGGCATGATTTTAATTTATGATCTAAGGATTTTTATCTAGAGTAGTTGATATTGTTGTATGATAAAACATTTTGGGCACATCGAGGTAAATTGTTCATTTAGTGGAAAATACCATATGTCATCCATGAGGTGTCATAGTAAATAATGATAGTGTTAAGGAACCTTCAAGGAAAAATACTCCTAAGGCATGTAAATGGATGCAACATTAAACCTTATCACCAATGATCTCTATATTATTAAGCCAAAAATAATGTGGGTGATGAGTATCACAATATAATTAAGATTTTGGTTTCATTTACATTTTATTGTATTTTCATAGGTTTATAGTGTAGTTATGTATAGTGTGATCTCTATATTATAATCCATTGAAACATAGTCTAAAAATTCAATGTTGTTAAGTATTAAAGGAAAACAACAACAAAAAATGAAGGAAAAGTGTGAAGAGAAGTCAACACTGGGTCAATTAATTAAGTTTGGGAAGGAACCATTGACAAAAAAGATACAAATTATAGGTAAAAAAAAGGTCTCTCATAAATTAATTAATGAAAAATCACTCCAAATATTTCATCTTTCCAAAAGAATATTAGTGTGTTGAATTCATCTAATGTGCAATGAAGGAAAGTCATTAGATAAGAAAATACGGTATGTCACATCAAATAATTTCATGAGGTATAACATTGAGATTATATAGAAACTAATATAATTCAAATCAAGATCATAATGGAGTGAAGTCAGCTTAGAAAACTAAAATATGAAGCATTAGATGAGTAGAGAAAAGTAAATTTATATATGGAAGGGAATACTTAATGAACTAACATTAAAATATATTGTGAACAATATCCATTTGTGATTTCAACAAGATTAATTCACTTGAGCACAAAATTTATAAAAACATAAATTTCAATTACATTCATCTATTGAGGGCCTACTAAATATCATCTCTAGATCAATCACAACTCTTGATTCCATTTACAAATGTATAGAAATTATAAATTAGGATTGTCCTTGTACTAAGGCAAACATGGTACCAAGATATAGATCCATTTAATTTTATTGATATGGCATAATCTAATATTTTTATAATGGACCAAGCTATAATAAGACAACCAAGATCCCTATATCTTCAACACCCTAAGTAAGGATTGGATGTGAAGTGACTCATTAAGTTCCATACATTTTTCCAATTCGATGAAGTGATGATGACATTTTTGAATCGATACATGAGAGGATCCTTCCTGAACAAGTTAGCAAATAATTACAAATACATGAAATAAACTATGAAAATAGTAATATATTGACTCAAATAATCATAATTGAATTACAATGGCTTAATTATAGAATCATTGGCCTCTTTAAGGGGGAAACCTCCTTTCATCAAGCTCAATATAATAAATTTTTGGATGCACCCTTGTATTGTAAAGAAGTATCATCCCAAGAATAACATTATTCTTGGGATGGTAGCCAAAATATTATTTATACTCTTCTTGAAAGTGTTTTGATAGTCATAACCCATGATTTTTATGACCTATTTTTATTATGATGGGGTAGAGACCCATTTTTCTAAGAAATATTTCAGACTCTGGTGATTAGTTTTAATGCAAAAATGATTCCCTAGTAAGTATGGCCTCCAATTATATACTACATGTAAAATGGCCATCGTTTCCCTCTCATAAGTAAAGAGTAATAAATTCTTTCCAAAAAGAGTGTTTCTAATGAATTCAATGGGGCATCCTTATTGGATGAGAATAGCACCGATTCCATTGCCACAAGCATCACTCTCAATAGTGAAATTCTTGGTGAAATCTAGCATAGCTTGAATAGGTGTAGTACACATAGATTATTTTAATTCTTAAAATATACACTCAATATCTTGTGTCCATGTAAAAGCATCATTTTTTAGCATAGCTATTAGTATAGCTACAATATTTTTGTAATCTTTGACAAACTTATGATAGTATCCAGTCAGCCCCAAAAAACCATAAAGGCTCTTGAGTGTCTGAGGATGAGTCTAATTTGTCATGGTAGTTATTTTTTTTAGATCCACCCAAACCCCTTGGATTGAAATAATATGCTTAAGATAATCCACTTCATCCTAGACAAAATCACATTTAGACTATTTTGCATAAAGATGGTGGTCAGATAGAAGTTGCAGTGCGAGCTCTAGATGTTGGAGATACTTAGACCATGTTTTAATATAGATGAGGATGTCATCAAATAATACTAGAATGAATTTATATAGGTACGGATAGAATATTTTATTCATCAATACCTATAATGTTTAAGGAGCATTATTGGGGCCAAAGGTCATGATCAAAGACTCATGGTTTCCATCATGCATGCCATGAAACTTAGATCTTGTGATATCCAGAGCAAAGATCCAACTTGAAGAAAAAATGAGTGCCATGAAGCTCATCAATAATAAGGATTAGGAACTTATCCTTGATTGTTATGTGATTAAGTGCACATAAGTCAATGTAGAGGCACCATGACCCATATTTTTTCTAAACAAGGAGAACTAGGAAATAATATGGGTTAGTACTGGATAAAATAATGCCTTGCTTCAGTAAGTCTTGAATGAGAATATTGATCTTAGTCTTTTAATGAAATGGGTAGTAATATGGCTTGATGTTGGGAGGAACTCTTCTAAGAAGGAGTTGAATGTGGTGGTCTTCTAGCTGTGAAGGTGGAAATCCCATTAGTTCATTGAAGATATATTCATACCTATGCAAAATAATTTGTAGATCAGAACGAGGAGTGGAGATGATTGAGGGCTGCATTTGAATGGAATAGATCTGGGAAATGATGCCATGTGAATTATTCTTAAGAATATATTCAATGTGATGTGAATTTATAATGTTGAAAGACCTCAGTTATAAGCCTTTCAATGTATTTTTATCCATTGTCTAAAACTTGCATCCAAAGCTTAGAAAAATCCTATAAAATGGGTCCAATTGTGCAAAACCATGGGCTCCCAAAAAAACATAACATCCACCTAAGGGCAAGGAAAACATGTCGGATCACAATCTATAATCTCCAATAGAGATACACACATTATGAGGCTTCCCTTTATAAGATAATGTTCCCCCATTGGCAATCATGACTTCAAAGTTGGAGTAAGGATAGTCAAAATAATCAACTTATTTGGTGATTTGAGTGTCAATGAATTTATGAGTAATACCAAAATTAATAAGTATTGTGAGAGGGAACTCATTGAAGTAACCCCTAACTCTCATGGTTTGTGGGGAGGTGGCTCCTATTAAGGCATGGAGAGAGATCTCTAGTTGGTCTTCCTAAGAAGTAGGTTACACAATCATTTGAGCTTTTTTTGGATCACTGATTATATCTTTAACATCTTCCCAATCTTCAATTTTTATTAGAGAGTCCAAATACAATAGGTAGAGCTTTTACTCGACATATCACTGTCCTCTAGTGATTTTTTTTATCACAATTATAACATATTCCTTTTTATCTACATGATTTCATCTCTACTTTAGTTAAATGCTTGATATAAGTGGTTCTAAAGGCTAGCATTATTTGAAATCATTATGGATTAGTATTTATGAATGGAGAAAAACTAGATTTGAATTATTGTTGAGCTATGATCTTGTCCTCTACCAACTTATCCAACCCTAGGGTTTCCATCATCATGTTGGGCTAGAACATTTTGACCTTGGATCAAATTTCATCCTTTATTACACTAACAAATCAACTCCTAAATAATTCATTGGATAGTCCATCTATTTTATTGGCTAGTCTTTCAAATTTCATTTTGATATTCTCTCACAGTTCCTATCTGGTGAAGTTTAGTGAGTGCTCCCATGAAGTCATCAAAATTACTAGGGCCAAACTATTACAAAATGGGGGTGAAAAAATCAATCTATCTTAGCTCATCATGAGCCTTGGTATACCAATGATACCATTGAAGAGCTTCAAGTTCCAAGTGAAAGGATGTAAGTGGAACCTTGTTGGCATCAAAATTATTATGCAAACTAAAATATTTTTCTACCTTATAGATCCATCTAGTTGGATCTACACCATGGAATCAAGGAAAATTAGGCTTTAGCCCACAAAATTTGCTAAAAGAAGAAAATCCAGTGTTGGAAGAGGACTCTGGATGTCATCTATCTTTTAAGGTGGTATGTTGAAGACTAAAGCCAAGAATGTTTTCATCAAGACCTTTGATGTGTGTCTTGAGGGCATCAATTTCATCCTCCAAGTTTTTTTTATCACATTCAGGTTACTACCATGACCTGAATAAGATATTTTTATTTTGAAATGGGTAGGAAAATTAGAGTTAAGGCATGTTTATTAAGGTAAGTTTGTGATTTGCACAAAATCAAAAGGGGTAAAGGTACTTTTACTATTTTTTTTACATAGTGGGAGTATGATTGATGAAGGCAAGGGCAATTTCAAGAGTGAAAATGGAAACATTGGAAAATTTATCAAAGAGGGACAAAGGAGAAGAAAAGGAAGATGAACATTTTGGAAATTTTTTGAGGCAAATGGACAAAAATGAAAGTTATGACAAACCCCAAAAAAGGGAAAATTGAGATTTGTGGGAATTAGGAAGGGCGTCAAGATGTGGGAACATAATGAAGAAAATGTGGAGAATGGAATTTTAGGTGTCTATAATCTATTTTATATATTTTTTCTAGCTACAATTCCTCTGAGAATTGTCTAATACCCTACAGATATTTTTCTTAAAATAATAGGATGAATATTTTCTGGTTTCTGGTTTCTATCAAATGTCTAGCTGCAAGTCCTCTGATAGTCTTTGGATACTCTATTACTAGTTGATTTTTGTGATAGTTTTTTGAAAATATTTTGAACTGATAGAAATAAGCCCCAAGTTTTAATGGATACCTAAGGGTTTAAAGATATCTCTCTATCCACCAATGCTATTTGAGTATCACTCTCCAAAAATAATTTGGCCATGAGTTTAACTCTAAGTGATAGCTCTTAGTTTTCATCATGGATGGAAACTAGTCAATCAGGATGTGGTTGTTACCCATTTCACTAGTAGGTCCTCTCAATGGGCTAGCTAAATTGGGGTTCCTATTGTGCTCCTCACAATGAGTTTTAGGGCTTTCATCCAAGCACTTCCCATAGTTATGTGGATAGGTATTTACCCTAGTCTGAAATAGATTATTGTGATACACAAAAATAATTAAATGAATTATGTAGTAGAAAAAAATACTTTTGGAAAAAAAGTATCCCTAGAAAGTGCTCTGATACTAGATGAGAGGATCCTTCCTGAACAAGTTAGCAGATAATTGTAAATACACAAAATAAACTATAAAAATTAGCAATATATTAACTCAAATAAGTAGAATTGAATTACAATGGATGAATTACAAAAACATTGGCCTCTTTGAGGGGGAAACCTCCTTTGATAAATATCAATTCAATAAATTTATGGATGCTTTCAATGTCCTCAACACTTACTTATATTCTATGTCTAATCTAAGCAACTACTACTATCCATGAATATGGGATAAAACAAAATACTCATAGGATGATGTACAAAGAATATTCATCCATAAAAACTATTATACTAACAAAGTAAAGAGAAGGGGTAGCATTGGTTCCTAAAAATATAATAAAGGTAAATTCCGTCTATAAAATGATGTAACCATCTTAATCAACACAACAACAATGGTGAGGGTAAAAATACTTTCAGCACAAGGAAAATACATCATGTCATACAAAATCAAGGCCCTTCCCATTCACTCAAATACTAAGGAGAAGTATTTTATGACATCCAAAGGGATCCCTATTGACTTGGTGGATGATGTTGTAGTGTGAGTATTTTTTAAGTGTATTATGAAGCACTTTTATCAGACCACCAAAAGTGTGAAACACGATACCAAAGGGGTCATCAATATTGTATATTGAATCATTTGGAAAAATTAGAACTTCAATTGGTCTGAGTTTCGAGTCTTTGAGTTCTTCATGAACATTGAAATGGTCATTAACAACATGTCACAATATTTCCAAGACCAATTCCTAATATTAATCTTCTATTTAACACAATGGAAGTTTCCCAATAGTATTGTCACACTTTATTCCTAATTCTAGACTATGACCACCTTCACCTACATTCCATAGACCAAGATAGGTCAATACTATGAGTAATTGGTCTAGTTTAATGGTGGTTGGTGTTTCAAAGTCACATCATTTCACACCCTCGAGTGACTAAAGATGTCATGATGTTCCTAGGAAGCATGCATCTATTACAGAGCTACATAATGGGAGTAAAATCTAAGTCTATGAGTTTCCCAATAATCCATTCAATATTTTTTCCTTATTCACCACCATACTCAATGTGTAGGTATATGTCTTACAACAAAATTTTATAACTATCAGAACTAACTAACATCTAAAATTTATCCTCCATGTTCATAGCAATCATTACCACAATAACCCCTAATGCAAACACAATCTAAAGCACAAGCACCTCCAAATAAATTTTTGGGTCCATCATAAATTTTTATATGGAAAAGGAATGCACTGATGCATAATAAATTTATAGATCTACCACCAAATAAAAAGACTCACAACACCAACCCCTAGCTATACTATAGCAATGTCCTAAGGATCTCTTGCATAAGTGGGAGTCATCAAGGAATAAATGAATAAGTCTATGTTATAAGCCATAGGTACATAACTCTATTATGAGGAGAAATAAAAATGTTTTTCTTCTAAATATCAATACATGTTTACTAAGTGTGTAACAATGTTCTAAAAATCATAATGGTTGATATTACCACATCCCTTACATGAATAATCATATTCACTATTGCATATGATGAAGAGAGAAAATTTGGAGTAGTAGCCACCTTCAAAGGAGTATCATGATCTAGAACCTTGGCCATGTAGGTAACCCAATAATAACTAGGGGTAGAGCAAGGTGAAAATCAACATGAAATCCCTCAATAGTTATTAATGTGTAAATCAAGGATACACACAACGTCAATAACCTCTCCTATTATAAAATTCATGGGATTATTTTTCCAACCATAGTTGGTGGAGGTGATTGAGTTTGAAGAATATCAAGCAGAGAAACAATAGCCTACTAATATAGCCTATACCCATAAATACCTAAAGAAAGTTCTCATTCATCCTACTCGGTCAAAGGTGTTAGTGCACAAGAGCACAGTGGGACATCTTCCCCTTAATCCTTACCATATGATGCACTAATTCATTCATCCCCATCACCCCCTTCATCTCCATTTACATATTACCCCACTCATGCATAATAATCTCAAGCAAGCAAACACCAATAACTAGAACACTCAAAGGCACAAGATGACATCATAGTAAAATAAGAAGCTACACATGCTAAAAAATGTGATAGAAGGTGTATAAGTAATAATAAAATAAGGAAATGAAGGAGAAGAGTAAGAATAATAATAAATTATAAGTTGTTTTATATAAAAAAGAATAAGGAGGAAGAAGAATAAAAATAGAAAAAACAAGCAGAAGAAGTTATGTAAAAGAAGAATCAAGATGAAGGATAAGAACAAAAGATTAAGAAGAAGAAATTATTAAAAATAACAATGATAAACCAGATAAGAAAGTACAAGTCATAAAAAGGTAAAATTTAATGTATTAACCAAGGTGAAAGAATATAAAAGGAAATAAGCCCTACAAAATCAGGAATAAGAGATTAAATAAAACATTGAGGAGAAAGATGCCAAGGATGTTGTGCATAAGGTAGAGGAAGTAGTTATGTCATAGGTAGAGGTATATGCCACATACAAGGAGGAATACGATCAAAATAATAAGGTTAAATTCATAACCCAACCACAAGTAGAAGAGGCAAAACAAGTGCAAACACCTAAAGCTTAATAATCATCTAGCACATTGCAAGGCTTTGAATCAACCTAGGTAGGTACACAAGAAGAAGCCTCATATAATAGGTCATTTTTTATTCATTATTTATGGGATATCCCAATACCATTACCATAGAGGATAACATTCACACTCCCTATGTCATATATCTAACACCAACAAGCACTGGTAATAACTATAAATCTTACAGTAGCTTTAGCCATGCTATCATAAGAAGCATCACTTGATGTGACCAAATTGTCCTTGGAAAAAAATAGAGGGAGCCACTATTTCCACAAATTGATTGCATATAAATATTTTTAGTTGAAATAGGATGTAATTCAGCTTAAGGAGGAAAATAAAAAAAATATCATCTCTACCTAAACAAATCCAGACATATCATTGATAATATGTATTTTGCATTAGTAATTTAAGTCTTGAGAAACCAAGTCATGTCTGAGGAGAAGCAAATCATAGTCCTTTTATCTTTCCTTACAAAATATCGTATCATTATGCATAATCTACAATAACTTCTAATGCAAGGGAAGAACTTGAAGGCAAAAATAGAGGCTATATTTGATCTCATCAAGGAATACGTGAAAGTATTAGAAATTATTGTGCTCCAAGATCAACACACATCTAGAAGCATGTTCAAATAGAATTAGTAGTTAAACACATCAAAAAAATTTAACCAAGAGTTCACCAAGGGAAACCAACCAAAGCAATAATGGGGGACTAATTAGTTACTTGTGAGTATATGGATGTTACACTAAAGGAGTTTCTTGATTCAAGAGATTAATGTGATAGAGAAGCTAAAAACTTGGAAAAATGAGATGTTGTGTAGTACACTTAATAGCAGATACAAAGGAATGTTGACAGATTAGAGTAATTGGCACAAGAAATTCATTAGAATGTTTAAAATAGTAGTCCCACTCTAATGAAAATATAAGATGATGACATTTAAAATATCATGGTGTGCCAAGTTACTTTATGTACTATAATCATCATGGTGTGGGAAACTCTCCTTGATTGGAATATTTTTAAGGACTTATCCCATCTAGAAGGTTTTATCATAGAAGTCATCAAGGAGCCCCAATTCATCCCATGAAACTAGCTCCAGTAAGAGCTCCAATAAATAAAAGCTACCAAAGATACACATTCAACTAATTCAATCACATCAAACACCTCCAACATTATATTTAGTAGGTGAAACTTCCTCAACAACAAATATAGTAGCACCATCTTCTTCTATATCAACATCATCTACAACAACTCTAATCATGTCACCATATTCATAGCCTCCTCTAGTTCTAACATATAATATATACCTCCAACTTCTCTATAAGTATTGTGAGGTCTAAATTTTGAATAGTTTTAATGATTTTTGAATTTTTAAACTAGGGAAGGCCTTAAATATTAAGTTAGGCCAAAATGGTTGAAACCCTATAAAGGGCAACCTCCTAGTTATGTTAAACTATTGAAATCCTACAAGGTTGGTAGATTAGTATGTTAGTTAAACACATGTAAGGGAGATTAAGTAATTTTTAAGAGGTTAAAATTGGTCAAGGCAACATGAGTGATGACTGTAAGTAATGTTTTTTGACCAAACACTATGAATAAGAATCTCCACTAGTTTTATCATTTGGCACACTTCTTGTGAGTTTGTCTCAGAGCAAGATGACTATTTAAGTCTGAAAAAGTGTTGCAAATAGAATAGGAATGTAAAATTTTAGTTTATATGCATGAAAAGTGGATGATGTATATCAATTGGTATAATGCATATCATTTTGTATGTATTTGGCCTATTTATGTATTCCAAAAGATTGTAGAATATGAAGAGATTCTTTTGAGCTAAAACTAAAAAGATAGAATGCAAAGCACCATAGATTTTTAAGATGTATATAAGGTGATAAATTATAAAATGAAAGATTTTTGAAATATAGAGATTAATATAGATATCAGATGATGGTTTTTTCCTTGAAAATATTTTTATACTTATTTTTTGTGTAGTGTATACCATGTTTTGCTTAAATTTGTTTAATTACATAAAAATAATGAACATTATGCATAATTTAAGCTTGATTTTCTTTAGATAAATATGTAATTTTGAACCTAATGAATACTCTACCTATTCTATAATTTTTTCTATGTTTTGAACCTATATTATTCTTAGCACAAAATCACACATTAGCATGTTTTAATGGGTTTTCTAGGAACCTCTGCTAATATTCCATGTAAAGACATTTTTGAAGGAAAATGAGAAAGAGGAGGAAGTCATTGATGAAGAGGATGGTGAATTAAAGGTGGTAGGTCCCAAGATAATGAAAAGAGAGATTTTTGG
Source organism: Torreya grandis (assembly GCA_037957365.1). Classification (NCBI taxonomy): domain Eukaryota; kingdom Viridiplantae; phylum Streptophyta; class Pinopsida; order Cupressales; family Taxaceae; genus Torreya; species Torreya grandis. The sequence goes on from JARHVA010002052.1 coordinate 1,408,362, forward strand.
GTTAGCTATGTTAAATATATCCATGAAAATAACTAAGAGTGAATTATTGGCAGATATAAATCTATAGGACTTGGAGGAAGAAATGAATAAGGATTAATAATATTTAGAAATTTATGCGGATGAATTTTAGAGGTTAGTGGAATGGGTTAGACTGAAAAATCCATAAGTTTATAGGGATGATAATGTTATTTATAAATCATCCCTATTAAAATTTAGATATGGAAATTCAATACTTGTTTTGTGTAACTCTAAAACCAATTCAAACCTCTGAAGAAGAAAGACTCTAAGTAAAAAGGGTCAAAGAGATAAAATTGTAATAATTCAAGGATCAAAAAAAGTAAACAAAAAGTAATATAAATAATCTCTATTTAAATTTAATGGAGGCCAAAAATATGTTCTCAAGTTTTACATATACACAAGAATATGTGGGGGCAAAAGTGGGAGAAGATGTCATCATGCCTAGAGACATGATGAAACACATGCATCATGAGGAAGATCAAATATAAAGGGTAGAGAAATTTAAAGAAGCACAAAAGTTAAATTTAAAGATAAGTAAAAAGTGTATGGAATTTAATGAAATATTTATAGAGCTTCAAGAAAAGGTATTGAATGAATATGTTATGGTTTACACAACAAATTCATAATAGAAAAAATAGGTGAGTGCCCTCATTATAACATATAAGAGAAATCTAAACAATGAGGAAATATTATAGGAATATTTGGATGGATCACATGAATTACTTTCAGATACTCAAAAAAATATTTGGTGGGATCAAATAGAGAAGTAATTAAAGACAAATTAGTTAATGTTTTGGTTGAACCAATAGGCAAGATTGCTAAAACATAATCAAGTACTAGTTTGTCTAAGGACATAAAAGAAGTGTAGTGTGGGGGAAGACTGACCCTGGAATTACAAATTAAAAAATTATAAAAATATTATCCAAGGCTTGTTGTGAGATTGAAATGTACCAAAGACTCTTGGACACTTATAAAATCACATATTAAAATATCATGCACACATGAAGAAGTATGCACATTCACCATGTTGTGTAAAGTGTGGGTTATCAAAAACATAGTTGGAGGTAACATAATGTTGGAGAAGTTGACATGTGGCATCATGAAAATAATGAAGGTGTAGATTATTCCATTAGGTTAAAGTAATATGCCATTTTACACGCATGTAGATGGATTATAAAGGAAAATTCTAATATGTGTAAACATTTTGCATGATAATTGGTGAGAGTGTTGAGTTTGCACTAGCTAGAATGGATCCAGTGAGTCTGGGAAATGGATAAATAAGGATCTTAGCCTCTCATTTGATACATCATGTGGGATGGGACTCTTTAGATTTTTTGAGTCATTTTACTTGAGAGAAGCTTTGAGCTAGGGCTTGAATGTTAGTAAGGTGTAAAATTTGGGGTTCATAGCTAAAAACTAACTTTTCATGGAAATCATTTTAAATAGTATGATGCATACTTTGTAACAAATATGCATTGATGTGAATACGAATATGGATTTGTTAATTTTAATGAGTCTTTTGATCTTGTTCTTTGTTTATGTGGATGATGTTTACTACCTTTGATTTCTATTATAAATTGGTGTACATGTGTAGATATTTTTGCTTTGTTATCATAACAAGGTTTCTCATAGTTCTCTTATTTTTCCTTAGGTGAGCACTTAAGTGTAGGGATTAATCACTAATCTAACATTTTAAGTGTGATTTTCCTCTTATATGTTACTCCAGATCAGGGCTATGAATGACCTTGGATGATCTATAAAAATCAAAATAAAATACTATGTTACGATGTTCTTAACCATAAGTGAAACATTATGAAATTAAATAGAATATTTTATTTTATTTTGACTAAATTAATTTATATTTTTATCCTTGTATTCATTACTATTTTAATTTTGAATCTACAATATCAATATCCTCCTGCAATAATTTAATGCAAGTAGCTAATATGTTAAATAAATTTCATGTTTTGGAAAACATGCATGTTTAGTTGATGGTTAAATGCATATAGAAGATTGAGTTCCATTTTCATTGTTTTAAATTAGTAATAGTTTATTTTATTAACAAATAAGGGTATTTATTGGGGAATTCATCCCACCTTTGTTGGTAATTAGAAAGTGGTTGGAAAAAATCAGCTTATTTTTTGAAAGTCATTCAAGAGATTGTTAAAATTAGGATTTCTTGACATTAAACTCTAAGGAACTAGACTTTGCATCAAGTGTATTATTAGAGCTCTTGAAGAGTAGAAGATATAAAAATTATTCTTCACTATTTCATCTCTCATGATTTCCCTTATGGGAGAAAAAATTAACGGGGTTTAGATTTTCACTTTTTTATAATTACTCTTATGCCTATTAAAATTACTTGTACTTTCATGCATAAAATTATTGAGAGTTTTCTAAGACTTAATTCCAATCCCATTTGGAATGTGTATGGTATCAAGTATGTCTTATCAGTCAACATTGATTCCCTCGAATAGTCCCTAGATTTTAATTACTATGGAATTAATTTTTCCATATTACCTTGGATTAAGAGTCCTTGACATTTTATAAAATGGGTTAAGATCTTTTTTGACTACTTATACCCATATTCTAGGAATTAGATCTCATGACCTTCTCTCAATTACAACTAAGAGCTTGGTAGTGGAAAATTTTAAACCATTAGTGAAATTCAAGTGGACATCCCTAAGGATCACCTCCACATGATTAATGTTTAATCCTCTAATACATGGTGGAAAGATTGAAATTAGATGGTTGAGACTCCATTCTACCAATATAAAATATATATTAGGTACCAACTACTATATCCTAATCACATTCATTTTAAACTTTGAATTATTTTTGAGGTTTACATTTCTTTGAGGTTACTTGGATTACAATATTTTTTAACATTTGTAAACCCATTATTGAGCCCAAGAAAGTTCATTTCCTTTAGTGAATTCTTTATCATGACTTATTTTTAGTAAATTGGCTAATACACAATGGGGTTTCTCACCTTTTTTATAGTACTTTCCATCAACTTAGAGAGCTTCAAACACCTCTTTTGGTTTTACTTGAAAATTTATTCATACCTTATTTCAACCATTTATTTCAAAAAAACACCAAAAAAATGGTCCTTCTAGTGGATTTGACCATGTTATCTACACATTGAAATCAAATTGGAAATATTATTTTGCATTGAGATATTACTTCAGTTTTGGAAAGAAAGAAACAATGCAAATTTTAATTATGTTTATATTTTGTAGTTACTAACAAAATGTTAGTCATTTCTAATGATATGCTTTAGATTTTGATTTATATTTTTTAGTTGTTAACAAGGTGTTAATCATTTCTAATGTTATGCTTTAGATTCAAGTTCAAGATGAAAAAGGGAGATTAGATGTGGAGTATTTGTAAACTTTTTTGGACCATTACAAAAGTTCCATGTGTGTTGTTACTTGGGCATCCCCTTTGATTCAACCATTATCAGTCATCTTCATTAGGTCATAGAAAACATCACTCTTGTAGTTGGTATATTTTCTCCCCATGTTCTCAATCGCCTTTGCCTAATCATAGTAATGGAAGTAACAGTTTTGGATATTCTAGTATTGGTCCTAGTGGGTTGTCAAGGCCATCACAAGGAAAGTTTTCTCAATTAACCTTTCTATTTATCCCACTATACAAAATTATAAAGACAAATAAAAATAAAATATATTTAATAATGATGGGTGGGAGTCGACTCTTTTGTAAACTTGTGTCTTACTTCTCGAGATCAATTTAATATATTCTCTCAAGGTATGAGTCACTCTATTTCTTTGTTTTTTTAACTTTGGCTATGACTAGAAATTTGTTATCTTTATAGCTAATAAAATGATACTTTCAATTTTTTTTTTAAACATCACTTGTCTTGTCTCACCCAAGAATTAGCTGCATTTATTATTATAGTGTAATCTAATACTAAGTGTACATCTATAACACTACTAACTATACCACTACTAACACTAGTAAGTGTACATCCATAACACTACTAACACTACTAAGTTTACATCCATAACACTACTAATTCTACTAAGTTTACATCCATAACACTACTAAGTGTACATCCATAATATTGAAATTATGAGCCATGACCAAGTCATTTATTCCATGTTATAATTTGTCATAACCCATCCATCCATCATGCAAGATTTCATATTTCAAACCCATCTGAAATATGCACAAAACATATAATAATCAATTCAATACAAATTATAAACTAAATCATTTTAATTTTTTATTGATGGATAAAAATATATAAATACATGTCCTATCCACAACCCCCCTCCCCCCTTGAGAAAAAAACTTATAAAACGATGTTCCATGTAAAAATTATTACAACTATTAAATTAAGTTTAAATACCTAAGATTAAAGTACCTAAGGTTTAAGATCAAGAAATATAATTAAAATTTATCTAAGGCAGGTTACTACATTCAAACAAAAAAATACTCTCAACATTTTATGTCTTAAGCAAGACCCATCATAAGGAAGAAGAGACTAGTGAGATCCATGCAAATAAACACTAGTAGAAACACCATAAATATCCAAAAAATACCAATATTCATGTTGGGTTGGATCAACAAAAAAAAAATATTAATAATTTTATTTTCCATTCTTTACCATGTGAATAATAGGTTTCTAGCAATCATTAAGAACCCAAATGCTATCTCGATTCATTTTTTTTGGGTTTTTCTCAATTTCTATCGCTTCAATTTTTATTTGCATGGTCAAGAATATAAAATAAAAATTATTAATATTTTAATTTTTTTGCTGAGCTGACCTAGCATGAATATTGGTGATTATTGGATATTTATGGTGCTTCTATTGGTGTTTATTTTCATGAATATCACTGGTCTCTTCCTCTTAATGATGGGTCTTGCTTAAGACTTGAAATGTTAAGAGTATTTGTTCATTTGAACATAGTCTCCTACCTTTTAATTAACATTTTTGCTATGCATACCATGAATAATTTAAAAGCTATCTTCCAAAAAAATAGAATTATGTGTGACATGTATCAATTTTTTTATAAATATTACTATTTTATAACAACACTTAAGTAATTGGTACTACTAAATTTTGAAATATTTCAAAATTTTGATACATAGTACTTTCAAAAGTATATAATCTATTTGTTATGGACTATGAAAGCATCAAATCTCTCAATTACTAGTTTTTTTTAAAAGAATAGGAGGATTTTACAAACTATCAATCTTGAAATCCCCCCATTCACCCCCTCTCCCCATCCCCCCGTGCATATATCATTGGTGGAGTTCATGTTACTAGGGATGGAATCTCAATCCTCTTACTCAAGGCTATGATCTTCACTCTCTTCCTCACCTTGACATTGAGGAGATAAAATAGCCATATCAAGGCAAGAAATTATGGCATGCCCATCCCAATTTATAGGTCCATATCCACTAGTGTAAGATGTGTTTCAAAATAAAAAATTATAGATACAAAACTCACTCTCTTCTAAATTGAATTAGAGGAAGGAGATTCATCTCAGTTATTCAAAATGCTGTACAAAATAAATAAATTGGCTACATACATAAGGATGAAAGAGAAAAATTAATTTTGTTTTAGGAGTTCAAAAAGACTTAATCCATATTTAATAAAAATAACTATTACAAGAGTTATCCAAAAATTGAAATCAAAATGAAAATAAAAACATAATTAAACAAGGTCATGTAATGGCTAGTACCTGTCTTTGTATTGAAATTTATTTATTGATGAATTTTCATGTAAAATTTTTAATATAAACTTAACGCAATAAATTTGTATAAAAAAAATATGTGTTACATTACTATTGATGGGTCTTTTGGCACACCAACTTAGGTAGGGTGAAAATCCACCAAACCTCTCTTGAAAAGAGATGAAATCTCCTTAAGGTTTATTACTACAAAGTTTTGGTTTGCAGGGTAACCTAATTATTGATGTGAAATTACTCCATTTTAAGGAGTATGTTTAGAATATATTCATATAAATGATGGACAATGTTTGTCTTATAGATCTATTATCTAAGATGTCAAAAAATGTGGATTGGTCATGAAATTACAACTGATTTAATGAATATTCATTACATGCATGAACTCAACAATAGATTAACAATAATAATGAATAGGTTTTGCAATTAAGACAAACATGTCAACACAAATTATAATTTTCAAATTTATTCTACCTACTCTAAGAGATTTATAAAAAAGAGCAAAAGAGAAGGGTAATTATAAATATGCAATCATATTTTATAGTGAAGATAAATATGATTCATTTGATTCGATGAACTCCATGGAATCAATCTATTTCTTGGTCAGTATGCACACAACCATGAATAAAGATGATGTAAAAGTTTGATGTATTCAACTATGAATAAATATGGATAAAAATATTAGATAATGAAGAACAATCTTCACAACCTTTCTATTGATAGGTATTTAATTAAAAAATAGTGCTTGAATCCATCCAAAATTAGGGGAATTATAAAAAATATTTCACAATAGAATTTTTCACAAGAAAAACTAACTACGAAAAGTAATAAATTATAGGAAATAAGTGTATGATAATTTATGTTCTACACTAATGAACCATCCCCTAAATTAGTCTTATTGATGTCTTTATATACAATTCAGTCCAATCTCATCCACTCACCAATTGATTAGAAAAATTAAATGAAAGGCACCAACCAAAGCCCAAATTCAATGTGGAATTACGTATTCAAGGTAATGTGTAATGTCCCTTACTTAGGGGCTCCTTTTCTCTGCACAAGATCTGAATAACTGTAATATCCCCTACCAATAGAGATATATGAAAGACACAAAACTATGATACCAAAGACCAAAGCTCTGATACCACTGTGATGTCCCTTACTTAGGGGCTCTTTTTTCTCCTACAAAAGCTCTGATACCACTGTGATATCCCCTTCAAACAGGGAATATATAAACTCATAAAGCTCTGATCACAGATACAAACTTGCAGAATAGATTCAAAATAAGCATACACAAATCACAGTATAATCTCTCAATAGCAAATAAAGATCTCATTACTTGTTCCTCTGGACAATTACACAATTGAGTCTCTGTTATACAAATGAAAGAATATTAAAATCTGGTCTTAAAAACCCTGAATTCATGCAAACTGGGAAATAACTTGCAATTCTGGAGGTCTCGGCCTTTCTGTGTCGACACACAGGCGCCGTCGTCGGTCGATATATCGCTGACGTCGGTCACTGTCGGTCGGATTTCTGCCGACGTCGGTCTTCAGTCGACCGATGTCAGTCACTGAAACCCTCTGTCTGCCGAGGTCGGTTCCTGCACTGATCTGTACGAACCTGTACGGACTTGGTACAGCCGCCAACCTGTCTTTTCTTAGCCCCTGATAGCTGAATACCCTGATCTCACAAGTATAGATTCTAACACACGATCTATCTCTGTATGACTTATTAGATCAAAACTAAATAAAGAAAATACCTGGAAAGCTCTGTGATAAACTTTTGTGTGAAGTTATCTCTCAACCCTGGAATTCTGTGATAACTTCTGGTTGAAGCTATCTCTCAGATCTGTATCTCTGTGATAACTTCTGGATGAAGCTATCTCTCAATTTGGCAATAAATCAGCTGATATCTCACAGCCTCTAAATCACACACAATGAAGAGGGAACGTTCTCCACTGCAATGGAATCCTGGAACCCTTGGCTCAGTCTTCACAGAAGAATTACTTCAATTTTCAATAATCAATAATCTATGCATAATCCAATAATGGCCTCCATGTGAAACCCTTATACCCTCAAAAGATATGCTTGCCCTAATTAGGGTTTTCTTAAATTAGCATTAGGGTTTCTAATTTAAAATTAGAGCAAATAATTAATAATTAATAATTAATTATTAATGAGACCAAATAATTAATATTTGATTAAATCAATCAAATATTAATATCTCCCTCAATATACGTCGGATCCTCAAACCGATCGAAGCAGGTGAATCAGGGAGTGATTCCGCATATGACCATACCAAAATAAAGGTGCTCCGCTGCATATCAAGTATCCCTAAAAAGTAGGAGCTCAGGCCAAATGTGTTCGAAAGAGCCCGAATGAAAATCAAATGTAGAAATCCTGTGAATCAAAGTCAATCCAAGCTCCATTATGACCCTCTATCCATCCTATTAGCCTACGAAGGTCGTATAATAGGCCAATCATCACATCTGTCAATGTCCATGAAAAAGGGGACATGACAATCCGCCCCTCCGAAAATTGCTTGTCCCCAAGCAATCTCGGAACAATGAACTACTCGATCCACCTGGATCCCAAGGAAAAAATTGTGTAACATAATAGAGTGCATTGATGCCAATATATTGCTAGAATGAAACTCATCTAAAATATTCCAAAATATTTTAAACATCATGCGTATTTCACCAATACAACCTACTAACATCATAACGTTTTCAAATCCATACCTTGCAAATGTTTCAAGTAATCTTGCCCTCCTTGAGAAATGAGGGTCTCTAATGTTATCCAACTTTTCGAAGCTTTTTACCATGGCATAAAGTACCTCTCTCATAATCTGATCATCATGAAAATCAAAGCCAGCTATGATCCTCATCATTTCACTAATGCAAGAGAGAGTTGCAAGTCTTACCACCTCATCATGATGTCTCAATAATCGGGGCTTCACCAACGAATCAAACACTGGAAATAACGCTGTTTGCATCTCATAAGTATTTGAATGCTCAACCTTGCCTAAATAAGTGTCCAACTCCTCCAAAATTTTTAGAGTGTCATCTGCTTGCTGAAATGGATGATCTAATTTCTTCTTTGCATTGTGCATGCTTTCTTCCAAATCTTTGACCCCTCTTAGAGCCATACTGATAATCGAATTGAACCTGGAACTACCCAACAGGATGGCAAGACATTAGTTCTGATGTGCCCAACAGGATGGCAGGAATTTAGCTCTGATACCACTGTAATGTCCCTTACTTAGGGGCTCCTTTTCTCTGCACAAGATCTGAATAACTGTAATATCCCCTACCAATAGAGATATATGAAAGACACAAAACTATGATACCAAAGACCAAAGCTCTGATACCACTGTGATGTCCCTTACTTAGGGGCTCTTTTTTCTCCTACAAAAGCTCTGATACCACTGTGATATCCCCTTCAAACAGGGAATATATAAACTCATAAAGCTCTGATCACAGATACAAACTTGCAGAATAGATTCAAAATAAGCATACACAAATCACAGTATAATCTCTCAATAGCAAATAAAGATCTCATTACTTGTTCCTCTGGACAATTACACAATTGAGTCTCTGTTATACAAATGAAAGAATATTAAAATCTGGTCTTAAAAACCCTGAATTCATGCAAACTGGGAAATAACTTGCAATTCTGGAGGTCTCGGCCTTTCTGTGTCGACACACAGGCGCCGTCGTCGGTCGATATATCGCCGACGTCGGTCACTGTCGGTCAGATTTCTGCCGACGTCGGTCTTCAGTCGACCGATGTCGGTCACTGAAACCCTCTGTCTGCCGAGGTCGGTTCCTACACTGATCTGTACGAACCTGTACGGACTTGGTACAGCCGCCAACCTGTCTTTTCTTAGCCCCTGATAGCTGAATACCCTGATCTCACAAGTATAGATTCTAACACACGATCTATCTCTGTATGACTTATTAGATCAAAACTAAATAAAGAAAATACCTGGAAAGCTCTGTGATAAACTTCTGTGTGAAGTTATCTCTCAACCCTGGAATTCTGTGATAACTTCTGGTTGAAGCTATCTCTCAGATCTGTATCTCTGTGATAACTTCTGGATGAAGCTATCTCTCAATTTGGCAATAAATCAGCTGATATCTCACAGCCTCTAAATCACACACAATGAAGAGGGAACGTTCTCCACTGCAATGGAATCCTGGAACCCTTGGCTCAGTCTTCACAGAAGAATTACTTCAATTTTCAATAATCAATAATCTATGCATAATTCAATAATGGCCTCCATGTGAAACCCTTATACCCTCAAAAGATATGCTTGCCCTAATTAGGGTTTTCTTAAATTAGCATTAGGGTTTCTAATTTAAAATTAGAGCAAATAATTAATAATTAATAATTAATTATTAATGAGACCAAATAATTAATATTTGATTAAATCAATCAAATATTAATATCTCCCTCAATATACGTCGGATCCTCAAACCGATCGAAGCAGGTGAATCAGGGAGTGATTCCGCATATGACCATACCAAAATAAAGGCGCTCCGCTGCATATCAAGTATCCCTAAAAAGTAGGAGCTCAGGCCAAATGTGTCCGAAAGAGCCCGAATGAAAATCAAATGTAGAAATCCTGTGAATCAAAGTCAATCCAAGCTCCATTATGACCCTCTATCCATCCTATTAGCCTACGAAGGTCGTATAATAGGCCAATCATCACATCTGTCAATGTCCATGAAAAAGGGGACATGACATAATGCATGCCAAAATCATTAATGATATGCTTTCATTAAATTCAAGTAATAGATCATTTTTTGGAATAAAAAAATATCCCAAGTGTCCATGTTCAGCACAAGAGCCCATTCATCGATGCAAATTTTCTTCATGCTCTGTCTTCTTTTCACACTTCCAATGCATATGTCATAGCTCCATTAAATTTTGGTGATAAGATATATATTTAATAATGCACTCCTCATATCCAAATCATACCAAAATATTAAATAAAATATATTAATTTCTTAGTAAAGGTGAAAGATATCAAAAATTGAAACACAATATTTAGAAGGAACAGAGTCTCAAGATTAAAATGTTGGCAGGTTTTTCATCTTTCATTTCTTTATTTTTAAAAATAATATTGATTTGAATATGGAGAAATCAATTTTATAACACAACAAATAATATCAAAAATGGATTTATGGATCAAAAGATATGGCTTAAAAACTAACATGTAATCGTGCGCAGCCACATCAACACCTTCAGAATACACTAAAAGAGAAATTCCCAGGGTAAAACATTAATAATACCCATAATATCTTATATTTATAGAAATATATTGAAAATATGCTCAAAAGAGTATTTTTATTTTTTTGAAAAAATAAATTTAATTCCTATGCATTGCCATTTAAGTGTTTTCTGGTCAAATTTTACCCAAGTGACAAATATTTCTAGAAGGGTCACTTCCTACTATCACATGTTTTCATTTGAAAAAATAATCACTATGAGACAAATGGAATTGTATTCTACTAACAACATGGTATTATTATAAAAAAAAATTGAATCAATTTGGACATCATTTTTACTATGAAAATATATTTCAAAAGTTCACACTAATCATCTTTGAAAACTACAAATGCAAAAAATGACTAAGTAAAAATCAACGTAGAAGTAAGTTTTCAACTCTATGACTTTCTCACGTGGGAATGAATATTATATTAATTTATTAACCTTCACACTCTTCCAACATTTGGCTATCTTTGTGAAAGTTTTGAAGGTGATTGGATCCCATCTAGTTGTGCAAACTTCCTCTTGAGAAGTACTTTTTGGTCTAATTTGATCGCTAGAAAGATGTAGAAATCAGTGCATGGGTTAGTTTTCATGGCTTCACACTTTAGGCATTAGAATTAATTTCATGATAATTACTCCACCTTTATATTTTTATGACATATTACTATGTTCATGATTTTTTTTCATTATTATACTTCATTTGGTTATGATAAATTAGGTTTGAAGAGTGCACACTGACATGATTTGGCAACAGGGAAGAAGTAAAAATTAAAGCAAGGTTAGTTTTCATGGATGCACACTTTTCACATTAGAAGAAATTTTGTGCGACTTCTTTCATTAATATATTATATTCACTAATCTCTATGTTCATGGAACATTTTAACATAATTTAATATGATTTGATCTTGTGAAACCAAGTTTCAAATGTGTGCACTAGTTATATTTGGTAATAGAAGCTAATTTTTAATGTTGTGCACTTTATGCATGAGAGATAATTCTATAGGAAGCTATTCACTATTGAATTTTAATGATATTTTACTATCATCATGAAAAATTATTGTATAATTTGACTTGATTTAACCCTACAAAACTAGGTCTGAAGAGTGCTAACTAGATAGATTTGATATTTGGGAAGACACTGAAATCAATGTAAGAGGTAGTTTTGATTGATGTGTAATTTATACATAAAAAATAATTTCATGTGACATTATCTACCATTATATTCTAATGACATTTCTTTATTATCATGAAAAAAAACATAAGAATTAGGTGTATTTTGACAGTGCAAAATTCCTTACGAATAGTGTTTGTTAGTAAAATTTGAAAACTAGAGACACAAAAAATTGACCAAGTAAAAATAAGTTCAAATGCCAATGTTTACTGCTACGTATTTAATAGTTAGGTTGAAATTTTGTGTGACTTATCATTATCCTTACATTCTACTTACATTTGGCTATCCTTAAAAAATATCAATAAAAAAATATGTAATTTAGCCTTCCAAAAATAAGTCTTAAAAGTGTGCACTAGGTAGATTTAGAAACTGTAAGATGCAAAATAAATGAAGTAAAAATCGACACAAAACTCAATTTTGATTAGTGCACATTTGGAACATGGAAAATAATTTCATGTGAATCAAGCTTCTTGAGAATGGATCGCAAATGTTGATCCAAAATGTCGATTCAAAAGTTTAATATATAGTACTTCAAAAAAGCATATAATCTAATTTCATGTAAATTTTTTCACCATCAAATTATTCCCATATTTTTATGCCTTCTTGGAAAATTTTGTGATAAATGGATATGATTTGACCTTGTGAAATGTCTCTTCAAAAGTGATTTCTCATAAAATGTAAAAACTTAAAAGACAAAAATCAGTGCAAAAGATAGCTTTGATTGCTACATAATTAATATATGGAAAGAAATTTTCTATGACTTTATTCACTATTGAATTCTAATGATATATGACTATCATTATGTAAACTTTTCATAGAATTAGACTTCATTTAATGGTATGAAACTACATTTAAAAACATTTTTAGTGGTAACAAATGGAAGTTGCACTATGCACCCAAAATACTTTAAAAATTATATCTAAAGGCAAAACCAAGTTTCAAAATATAAAAAAAGAGGTTCCACGATTCCATTGATAAAATTTGGGCATGTTGTGCAAGCAACAATAAACACCATTATAAATAATTCTTGTCACTAAATATTTTCTATTCAATTATAGAGAATTGGTGTAACTAAATCTAGTTTGTAAACATACACTTAATAGAGTGTGTGTTCTTTTTGTGGCTTCACAGTAATTGTCTTAACTAGATCATATGATTACATTGTTCATTTATGATAATATTTAATCAAAACTGTTGTAAAATATGCTCCAAATAAAAATTTATAAGATCCATTGATATTTAATACAATTTCTTTTACATGAACTAAATAATAAATTGAAATATATATTATCTTATAATTTTTAAGGAATTATAAAAATATATAACTATTAAGAAAAGGATATAACTTTAAAAAGGAATAAAGTATACTCTGTTAAACAATGTATTTATTATCCACTATTTTCATGGGAAAATGGCAATGTGCTTGCATGTTTGTTTTATCCATTGTTTGTAAAATGTTGTACTTATTTATTTATTATTTTAAGTATGGAAGTTGGTATTCCCAGTTAAAATGTGAAGCTTTTAGTATTGTTTATTAATGTAAAGTGTAGATTGAAAGGACATTTTATCACTTTTTATCGAAATTAACATCTAAATTTTAAATATCTTTGATTATTTCTTGTTTATTATTATTATTATTATTATTATTATTATTATTATTATTATTATTATTATTATTATTAAATCTCTTTGATTGTTACGAGAGCCGTCTATATAAACATTAGAAAAATCGAGTGTGAAGCTTAAAAAAATTAGTTATGAAGACAAAATAAAATTTAATAATGTTGGTAGCTTTAAATTTTGTATTGGACAACTTGACACTTGTCATTGTTATCTTAATGACCAAATAAATGTTATTAGATGTGTCACTTTTCAAATGAGTTTGTATTATTATATTGATATTAATAAAAGCTAATATATTTTGTATAAATAATTTTGTTTTAAAAAATTATAATTATTATTAAAAATAGAAAGTAAATATTATTACACTTATTATTAAAAGTAGAAAGTAAATATTATTACACTTATCACTTTTTATTTTACTTGTTCAATTTAAAATTTGTTAAAATAATATATCTTATCAAAATTATTCAAATAATTTTTATAAAAATATACCTTCTGGAATACTTAAAATAACATTAAAAAGTTTTTTCGTAATATTTTCTAACATTTTATTTAGACGGAATGTTCTCATAATAAATTATGTTCATATGTATTGTGAATTAAAATATATACGGAGATCTATCAATTTAAATGCAAGACAATTTAATTTAAAATAATTATTACAAATGTGTTATGAGAAAATATTAATATATTAACAACTGCCGTAATATTTAGTAATTATTGAAAAAAATAGAGAAAGGAGCAACAACATATATAGATTTGTATCACGTTGTTAAATGTGAGCCAATGACAGTAAAACGAATCAAGGGAAGTGTGGAACACAAGTCAGTCAATGTGGGATTGGTGGGAAACACGTTTATCTGTTTGACTCAACGTGCAGCGGACGTTCGGTGACATGCGTGCACGTTTTGGAGTTGTATTCAATTTGTTTTGCTATTGTATAGCAAATGTTTTATTTTTATTTTTATTTTTATTTTTATTTTTAATTTAATTGATTAATTTGGACTATCAACGTTATAGTTAGATTCAGGAATTGTTAAATTTTTTTGTTGTGTGTGTTTTTTTTTTAATAATTATTTATTAAGTATAATTAAAAGAAAAAATATTAAAGATAATTTAAATATTTATTATAATTTTTTAAAATTTTCTATAGTTTATTTAAAATTTTATATTATATTTAATATAGTTTATTAAAAAATTAATTGGATTATATAATTAAGAAATGTAAATATAGATATATAGCTATCAAGTTTAAGTCTTAAACTTTAAATTTCACAATTAAAAGAATATTTAAATAGTGAAAAAAGATTCACAACATGTATAATTTAAGTTATAGGAGTTGGAAATTTTCAAATATTAAGAAATTTAATACATATATTTTTTTAAAAATGGTGGTTTATATATATTTTCTAGAATTCAAAAAAATATTATTAATAATATTCTATTTTTATTAATTTGATGAAAGAAAGGTTTTTAAGTATTTTTAACCTCCTCCCAATAGTTAGAAGTGTAAAAGGTAGGATAAAGGGGCTGGTAGATTTAAACTTTGAAGAAACTTAAAAAAAGGGAAAAGGGATTAAAAGCAGTCATTTTCTAGAATAGAAACTAGAAAATAAGAGAGAAGAGAGATAAAAGTCAAGGGAGTTAGAAGAAAGGGGGAGGACCATTGAATATCTACAAATACACTAATAACATGTGCCTCTACAAACATGTCAATAATATGTTCATATAGATAAATGTTTAATTAATGAATGAATTATTGAAAACAATGAATTGTTGAAATCATTGAAAGAAGAATTAAAACTAATGTACCAAAACAACATACCTAGTTTGGTGGTAATTCTAATGTGAGTCTTCAACATCTCAAATTATGGTGCAAATATCATGTCAGTAGTAAGAGAATAACATGTGCACAAGTAAGTGTTTATGAATACAGTTTGATAAAACCTAAAAAAGATGAATTAGAAATGATGCACTTAATATGGTTGAGAAATGTGAGAATGCTTTTTGTAGAAATCTAAGTCTTGAAACTTATGTTAAATCCTACATGCATTTGATGTAAATAAAAGAGAGTATAGTTATAAAGTTCCCTAAATATATCCTATAATCGAAACAAGTATTACATATTATGTACATCTTGAAACAATAATATTCCACTATCCTTACGTGGAAGAGAAAATAACATGGAAGTGTCTTGAGTTCTAGCCATATAAAATAGGAATTAATGATCTCTAACCCCCTTTATGATGTGGGCAAACACATGAATCACATTCTCAAAAACCCCCTTTATGATGTGGGTGAACACATGAATCACATTCTCAAAAGAGTAGATTGCATTTATCATGTGTAAAATAGGAAATAAAAATATTGATACCTAACATAATAAAATGTTATCATGAAAATATGTATTCATAGATAAATTTTATCACATTAACTCCTATAGTGTATATTTAAGTAAAGTATAATATGTCTCAAATGAGAAAAACATTAAGTAATATAAAAATAATAGAAATATACTTTTCATGGGTAACATGTAATCAATAAAAGACCAAAACAATATGCCCTTAATGGGTCCCATGCAAGCAATGTATAAATATAGAAATGACATGTGTCTTAATGAAAAAAAAGTAATCAATGCAACACTAAGGTATCATTTCCTAATATAATCATTATAACTAAAAACATACACATGGAGTCTTGCCCCTAATATATTCATAATAGGAATCATGGAAATGTAGGCAAGTAATAAAAAAATATGCATGATATACGTCATACAAAATGGAAGATAATATAGCATGATATAGATCATGGCATTAATCATATAATAATACATAGAAAATATTACAAAAATCAAAGAAGGCACACCAAGCATAAAGGAAGTGTGTCAAAAACACATAATATATAGATAAAATAAGGTCCTTTTTGTTTTTTTATTTTACATTAATTATTTTTTACATTTTGTATACACAAATAAAATATTTAACACCAACGAAACTGGAACTTAGATGTATAAAATGAATAGAAATATTTTTTTTATTAGTTTAAATATAAAGAGATGTAGGGCATCCATATTTTTTCAAAAACTTTAAAGTTAGTTAAGTATTTTTTTAGTATTTATTTATTAGTTAGTTTTTTAAAATTTCTTTGGCTGCCTAGTGGGACATAGTATTATACTTTGATAAAATAGAGAAAACAAAACAATCAAATCACATAGATCAAGTAATCACAAGAATGTGACAAAGTATACAATGGAAAATACAAACACACATCAAACAAAGGGAACACAAAGAATGCACACCAAATAATAAGCATATGAAATAAACACATCATAAATACATAAAAGAAAAAATATATCTATATAACTAAGCACAAATTAGCGTTAGAGTCATAAGAAGTACAACATGAATATAATTTTAAAGCACATAAAGGAACATGTAATAGGAAAGAAAGATTTGAATATATAAAATCATGTGAAATCTCAATGTGATGAAGGAAATCATAAAATATATAATCTTAAGTGATGCCAAGATATGTCCCCAAACTAGGATAAAAAGTGTCCCATACAAACTCTAAATCTATAATCATGTGTATTTAGTTGTTGTATGTAGATCCTATATCTATCTTGACAATATCATTTGTAGCATGTCTATAAGCAATAAGTGATACATAACCTCTATTAATGAGAAAATAATCATGATCACATATAGGTGATAAACATCACATAAGGAAAAAGAACAATCATACAAATATATAACAATGCAAATTAATCATGGAAAATAGAGTTTTTAGTATCCAAAATAAGAAGCTTATTAGTGAAGCCAACAAGTAATCATTGGAGGTCTATAAAAAAAGTCATAAGATATAATAGTTGAAGCTTGAAAACCATTAATAATAATATTTTCTATGGAATTAATGTCTCATATACATTAATTTTCTTTATGATTATGTGTATGTCAGAAACATGAAACTTGTTATGTGGTTATTTCAGCGATATTGAAATTGATTTATACCTTTGCATTTTAGGCATCCTTTATTTAGGTAATGTTTAATAAATATTTTGATATTTTGATATATACCATTTCACCTTTGGTTTTTTATGTTAAAAAAATAGTATTCCTTTGAAGGACAGATGCACAAAGTTGGGGTTAAAAAAGAGTGCCAAAATAGAAAACATAAATCTTATTTTGAAAAAAGTGTATGCCTTTTTCTATTAAAAAAACTAAGCCTATCTTACCTTGACACGATACCAAATAAAAATGGGGTACACCTTTTATGGATTAAAAATGGCATATGCCCTTTGTTAAAAAGGTTGTACACCATTTTAGAGATAGTATTTATATCCTAAATTGCTAAAACCACATTGTGATCTAGGATTTTGACTCAAGAGAGGATGGTTAGTATGGTGTTAGTTCCAAAATGAAAACAAAAATGAAATAAACACACTAATAGCATAACATCTCTAAGCCTAGACACTAGAAAGAGCTTAGTTAACAAAAACAAATGACAATCACAACTAAAAATAAAGGGATCAAATACAAGAGTTCCTTCACCTTCTTTGGATGCTCCAAATGCCTTTGTAGTAGTGCCTTGCTCAACTTGTGCTCATGAATTTCTTAGCAATGGAAGCTTGGCTACCTCTATCTCTCCTTGGCACCTTTGGCTTGTGGATTGGCTTGGCTTGGAATCAATTTGGCATGTTAACACTAGTTCTATGAAGATTTTGGAACCGATCTTACATTATAACTTTGCACAAATTAAGCTTAGAAATGATGTTGTGAGGCCTCCTATTTATAGATTTTTAAATTTGATCAGAATCAAACTCAACCATACATCTCAATATTGAGATGTGTGGTTGAGGATTAATTCAATTTTTGGAACTAAGTTTTTAATTATCCTGATCATGACCTTGGAAGAAGGGACAATTAAGAGGCATGGAGGGCATGAATCTTGATATTTGTGGCATTTATGGCCTAGGGATGTCTTCCAAACAAATGAGGTCACATGACGATGTAAATATTTAATATTCATTTCCAATAATAAGTATTCAAAAAAAATTCATAGAATTATTAATTATGCCTTGATTTGGGTTGATTAGCTCTTAAGCATGTTTAAGCACTTTATGCACAAATTACTCAGATTGATCAGAATGCCTTGTTATTGGTCCTAACTTTGATTGGATTGGAATTGAAAGTCACTGTTAGATGAATTGGATGAACATTCCCATTTAGGATGTTTCCAAAAAAAAATAACAAAGTCATAAGTTTTATACAAAACATTTAATAGGAAAGAGCAATCTAGATCATGTGGGTGCAAAATTGCCATTTTGACTAAAAATAAACTGATCAAAGTTAGCTAGCCCATAAATTCCATTTCCCCATTTAGGGATACCCAAGATAAAATTAGAACTTGAATATATCATTTTCACATCATTTTAAATGTTTTAGTATTTTTAGGCCAAATTGTGCATTTGGGTGGAAATTGGCCAAAAGCTTAATTGGAGGTTATAAATGGCTAGTTTTAGGTGTCTATAGTTTTCCCTTATTTGTGAAGATGTTGCAAGCTATAAGTACAACAACATATTCTTAAATAATAAAAAGGTCATGTATGCCTACAACTACAATGATGATAAACTAACTATATGATTCCCCCTTGAGGGAATGGTTGGCACAAGTACATCAACAAATGATCCCTCAAAAAGAAAGAAGTGAAACAAGGGGACCAAAGAAAAGAAAGATGATGGGGTGAAAAACATAATGAGACTTAAAAATTAGTCAAAATCATTGAGAATGCAAGCAAGATGGTGTGCAATTATTTTTACAAAGGTGGTTATAAGCATTGTACCCCAATAGTGGCAACGTGGTATGATAACACAATGATTTGCCTAAAGGCAGCTATAATCATTGAGAAGATGGAGCTGCCCCAATTAGGACAGAAAAATAAGATAACATGCCCCTATATAGGTAGAAAAAGTAAAGTGGTGACAATATAATGATTTTCCCAAAGGTGGTTATAATCATTAAGAAATGCAGGTAGGACAGTGTGCAATGATTTACCCATAAGTGGTTATAATTATTAGACCCTGATTATGGCAAAAATGATAAAATTGGTTGAGGATGATGATAACTTGACACAGAGGGTAATCATGAATTGGAATAACCTACTAGTAGGAAAATGCTCATCTGAACTAATAAAGGTTGAAATTCTTTCGTGGTCAATTACTCTGCTTAGTATATGATTGGGAGTGGAATCAAGATGTCGGTGTCGAAGAGATGTTGCCATTGCTAAATAGAATTCTTAAAGCAAAGGTTTGTTGTAGCACATGTCGATAGGCATCATGATATTACATCATGAGGACTTGGCTGAAATATGCATGAGGGCTGACTCTCGTAATCCAATACTCAATAAAAAACAATGCACCAATGATAGAAACCATTATGACAATGTAAACATATGAATAAGGATAGATTTGAGTATAAGTGTGGGTAAGGAATCACCTAATGAACACACATACATTGAATCAAGGCAATAGTGCTAAAAGTAAACAAACAAGCAGATAATGCAATAAAAACCATACAAACATTACCCCAAGAAAAAAGGTGAAAACTTAACAAATGAACAAAAAGTATGGAATAAAAGAAAAGGAAGGGGGTGGTTGAGTTGTATTCATATGCACTAGGCAAGTGGATGCTGCCTACATAGTTCCATGGATGTAATATCCAATAAAAAACTTTAGGCTAAATGTAGTTCTCCTAGGGAATGGGAAGAATGTGATAACTGAGGCAAATAAATAGAATGGATGCGATAGAAGAATAGGAATGGTCTTGAAAAATGACAAGTGCATGAGAGAAAAATCCAAAAAGGATGGGGAAACTAAGTGGCAAGTGGTTTTCTTATAACATAGTAAGGGTTCCCAAAATCCTAAAGGCAAAGAAGTGGTTAATGTTTTTTTCTTTTTTACTAATTTTTCAAATGTTTTTGGAAGTGTTTTGGAGTGTTACAACTCAATCGAGAATGATGAGACACTAAATGGTTCAAGATTACAAAATGATGAGAGCATGGCTTAGGTTGCTCACAAAATGGTGAGAGTGTTCAAACTTAAGTTGGTCATAAAATGGTGAGAGTGTGGCTTAGTTTGTTAACAAAATGGTTAGAGCATTCAAACTTAGGTTGCTCACAAAATGGTGAGAGCATGGCTTAGGATGCTCATAAAATAGTGAGAGCATTCAAACTTAGGTTGCTCACAAAATAGTGAGAGCATGGTGAAAAGGGTGACTGAGCTGACCTCAATAAGTATTGATCCCTGCCTACATAGTCCCAGAGTAAGATCTCAAATCACTATAGTTCCACCCTTACAGTGGACGAACCTGACTAATGTAGTAACTAATTCAAATAAAATAGGCACAATTGGTAAAAAGACATAGTATGGCATAAGAAGTGGCAAGTTGGTACATCAAGGCTTAGTGTTGCTCTTAGTTTTCCAATAAGTAGTTATAAATAGGACACAGTAACATAGATCAATGGTTCTAATTTTCCCAAAGGTAGTTATAATTAGTAGTAAGACTAGTGTTAAGAAAGGACTAACAAACGAAGGATGCAACTACCAAAACATCTATCACACCATCCCAAGATACTCTCCCTATCTGAAATACTTAAAATTAATGAATTGATAAGATACCTTGATGCTAAAAGTATGTAATGAATGACAAAAACCAAGGTCAAATGGGCTAGGCTTTAGAACACACTAGGTTGATAGGTCAGAAATAGAAAGTGGAATGGCAAAGAGGATGGATAAGAATAGTATGTGTACAAAGAAGAATAGTGAAAAATGGTCCTAAGAGACAATACACCTTAGAATTTAAGCATAGTACCACTTGAGATGAATAATATTCATTGGCTCTGGAAGTTCATCACCGTCTTGTGTGGCAAGCCTGTATGCTCTTGATCTATAATTTGCAATGCTGATGAAAGGTCATATCTAGTTTGGTTTGAATTTCCCTTTATGTTTCTTCTTAGCTTTGGTATTATTTTGGTTTTCTTTAAGAAAAAGATCACCAAGTTTAAATTTTCTATACTTCACACACCAAAAATAGTGGCCTTTGAGTTGATTCTGAAATGCTTAAAGATTGTTGAGCACGGCTATGCATTTTTCATCAAGTAGATCTAGCTCTTGCAGGCGAGCTACTTAATAGTCATGATCATCTAGGACATGCTTGAAAGAGATGTGTAGTGAAGTAAACTCGACCTCAATGGGAAAGATGGCTTCAGTACCATAAAAAAGTATGGAGTGGCTCTTGTGGGGGTACGATGATTGGTATGGTATGCCCAAAGGGTAGGGAATATATGGAGGTGCCAATCACGACTGGCATCATTAATAATATTTTTGAGAATGTTGATAATGGTTTTGTTTGATGCCTCAAACTAGCCATTACCTTGAGGGTAATATGCTGTAGAAAAGTGTTGTGTGATGTTGTATTTAGTACATAACTGGTCTACATCTCTGTTCTTGAATGATCCTCCATTATCAGATATAATGTCAGAGGGGCTACCATAGTGACAAATGATATGGTTAAAGATGAATTTGGAAAATTTGATTTCCAATCATGTAAGTGAGGGGTATAGCTTCAACCCACTTAGTGAAATTTAGTGACAATAAGGATATGTTTATGGCCATCAGATGAAGTGGGGCTAATATTTCTAATGAGGTCAAGTCCCCATGTAGAAAATGGCCATGATGTCAACATCAATTTTAGAGTTTTTACTAGATCATGAATAAAATTAGCATGCCATTGACATTTTTCACATCTCTTTACAAATGTACTGGCATCTATGTCTATTATGGGCCAATAATAACTAGTACGTAAGAGATTTTTGGATAGGACTACCCTACTAGAATGGGCTCCACATACTCCTTCGTGAACTCTTAATGCTAATGTAGACTCTACTAAAGTTAAACAATGAAGTAGAGTTCCATCAAAACTATGATGGTAAAGAGTGGATCCAAGTAAAGTATAATGAGTAGAATGATGAATGAAGGCTTTAGTTTTTTTTGAGATAGGTTAGATGGTAGAACTTGGTCATCAAGGTAGTTGTAAAATTCTAAGTACCAGATAGAATTAGGACTAACAATATCACAAATCATGGCAATGATTGAAGATTCATGAGCTGGTGCTAACAAATTCTCGATGAGGAATTGATACTCTCTATCTATATTTTTTTTATCAAATTAGAGTGCCAATAGTAGTCATGGCATATGCAGTTTTGTTACTAGCCCTTGATATATGCTCAAACTGAATGTTGGCAATTTTCTTTTTAATAGTGTCAACCATGGCTTTATATAGAACCAACTTGTCATCTTTGGCTGAAAAATGATTAGTGATTTTAATGATGATTAACTAAGAATCACCATAAAATTGAAGATGAGATATATTCCAATGCACTGCTTGTCAAAGTCTTACAACAAGTGCTTCATATTTAGCCATGTTGTTTATACAAGGAAAGTTGATTCTGAATGATTTAGGGATTAGATCCCCCTGTGGTGTAATAAACAATAGGCCTACCCCTGATCCATATGCAATGAATGAACCATAAAAATACAACTTTCATGGCTACTCCTCAAGGGGTTATCAATAATGATCATGATAGATTCATCAGGAAATTGAAACTTGAGTGGCTGTGTCTGTGAGAGGTGCTTCAGCAAGTTGATCTATAAGAACTTGTCCCTTGATTGCATTTTGATTGACATAATATATGTCAAACTCACTAAGAAACATGATCCATATTGTCATTCTACCTTGTAAAGCTATTTTAGATAGTAGTTACTTGAGCAGATCTATCTTTGAAACGACCATGGTTTTATTATTCAACATGAAATGACATAGTTTCTAAGCTATAAAACCCATGGATAAACAATCTTTTTCAATAGGTGCATAGTTATGTTCATATGTAACCAAGGTAAAACATAAATATTATACAACATGCTCCTTTTGATTGTCATCATGTTGAGCCAAGAGTGCCCCCAAGGCATGATCAGTAGTTGATAGGTATAACAAGAATGGCTTTCCTAGCATAGGAGGTAATAAAATAGGCAAATTGACAAGATAGTCTTTGAGCTATTAAAAATCCACTTGGTAGTGATCATCCCAGTGAAATGACACTCCTTTCTTAAAAAGGTGTGTAAATGGATGGCACTTGTCTACTAACTGAGAGATGAAGCATTGGATTGACTGGATCTTACCTTGCAAACTACGGAGTTGCTTTAAATTGGTTGGTGGTGGCATCTTGATTATAGTATGAATTTTAGTTGGATCAAATTCAATAACTCTATGAGACATGATAAAGCCAAATAATTTCCCTGAGGTTAGACAAAACACACATTTATTTGGATTTAGTCTAACTTTGTACTCTCATAGTCTTTTAAATATCTTGTGCAACACTGCTAGATGGTTGACCTTGGTTTTGGATTTTCCTAATATGTCATTGACACAGTCTTTAATAATATCATGTATCATATCATGGAATATGATACGCATGGCCCTTTGATACATAGCTCCAACATTTTTAAGACCAAATGGCATCACTTGATAACAAAATGTTTCCCATGGAGTGGTGAATGCCATTCTATGTTGATCTTCTGGTGCTATTATGATCTGTTTGTATCTTGAAAAGCCATCCATGAGTGAAAGCATATCATAACCTACCATGGAATTGATGATCATGTCGATATTAAGTGAAAATCATATTTAGGATAAGATTTGTTAATGTCTCAAAAATTAATAAAAAGTCTAATCCCTTTAGGCTTTTTACTGATAGGTACCACATTAGAGATCTATTCAAAGTAACCAATGGATCAGATACATCTTGCTTCTAAGATTTTTCCCAACTCTTTCTTTACCAATATAGTAATATGAGGATGCATCTTATGTATCTTTTGTTTTACAGGTTTGGCATCAAGATTAACCATAAGGTGGTGTAGAACCAAGGTGGGGTCTAAACCTGGCATGTCAGAATAGGCCCATGCAAAAATATCCACAAAATCTCTCAATAGAGATGCAAAGAAGTCATGTTCCTTGTCATTGAGAGATGCTTCTAATTTTATCCATTTTAGGTCTGATGGAGTCTTGATATTTAACTCCATTGTATCTTTGACTAGAAGGGTTGAACTATCTTCGAGGACAATAGGTAATGACTTGAATTGTTGGACTATGTCAGGGTCCTCTATTAGGACTTGATCTTCAACTTCTCCTAGTCATGACAAATTAGAATCCCCCAATGAGAGATCTAGCCACATAATAAAAACAATTAGAAATTCTTAGAAAATTTGATCAAATACCTGTTGATCAAAACTAAACTCAAAGTTGTAGATAAGTTCATCGTTGGTGGCCTCTTAGACTAAATTTGAAGAAGAATGAACACCCCCATCTAATGGCACCTGAAACAAGTTTTCACCACTAGACTGGCCTTTATCTTTACTTTTTCCTTGGTCAAAAAGTGCCTCAAAGAGGTTTTCACTTTGGGACCTCAATGTTTTACTTATTTGTTTTTGGCTAAGGGTGTTCACTCACTCTCTAGAATAGGCTGTAGGATCCAGTGTGATTGAGAACCTTGATTTGTGATCTCCCAATAGAACATTATCTCTAAGGCCTAAAAACTCATAGAATGCTTCATCATTCTAGAACTCATCAATTGGTAGACTAGATTCTTGTTGGTCCCAATCTATCATTTGGGGATAATATAATGGCAGTGGGTTGTGATAAATGGCTTGGGTAAGGGTATAAATGGTATTGTTATCAAACAACTTGGTTTCAGTTAGGTTATCAAAGGTAAGGCTATGATTAGACTCTACTTCACTATTGGCATCATCATCACTAGTCACTAATGATAGAGTTTGAATAAGATATGTGGGGTCACCCCCAGGTGGTTTAAATCCAAGTTCATAAGGTCTTTCATACTTAGTCAGGAGATTGGCTTGATGGTTCCTTGTTGATTCAGTCCGAGGCCTCTTCCTTCAAATTGTGATGCTCTATGATCCTATTGGGAATAGGATAATATGCATTTTTATAACAATCATCCTTGTTTTCATTATATAACCATGGTTTTTCCCCTTTAATAGGGTCAAGTTACAAGCCAAATGTTGGTACAAATATGATAGGTCCCTTATCTTTGTTCTCTCATTACCAATGCATATGTGGGATGACTTTAGGTCACCCAAAGGTTTTCAAATTCTAAAGAAGATTGGTAATATGAAATGTATCATGGGTCACATATTCTTTCAGTCCATTATCTGAAATGGTGAAATGATTAAAAGCTTCAGGAGGTGGCATGTGGAAAAGGGAATCCAAAGTATTAGGATCTATGGAATTATCTTATGAAGGATCAATAAGTATAGCTTTTCCTCTATCCTTTTTGGAACTTAGATTCATACCATAATAATAATTATAGCTTTGAAAATCAGCCTCAAGATGCTTTTAGTGCACATATGGGTGTAAATCTCTTGGAATATCCACTTCTATCCCTAAGTGGGAAAACTTGATATATTGGTACAGTGTTGATGGGACTGCATGAATCTCATGTAACCATGGCTTGCCTAAAAACATGTTATATGATAACTCCATATCAAGCACATGGAAAAGTATATCATGGTTCAAAGGCCCAATAATAATTGGCAAACTAATGGTTCCTTGGGATTCTCTTTCTTGATTGTCATAAGCTTTGATATTTATTGTTTTTGGCTGGAGATCTGTCATTGTGTACCCAAGAAGATTGATGAGATTGAGAGACACTATGTTGAGGCAAGATCCATTGTCAATAAGGACAAGTTTCAGTTTATGTCATCTGATACAAACTTCTATGTACAACAAGTTATTATGGAGCACGCCAAGGGAAGACATATCACTTTGGTTGAATGTGACTTATTGGGCTGGAGCTAGGTGTCCAACTACAACTTGTAAGTTATTAGGGGATATGTCACTAGCAATAGTGGATTGGGTCAAAAACTCATTCAAGATGTTCTTATGAACTATTGAAGTCCATAGAAAATCTAAAATAGAAATTTGTGCTGGTGTCTTCTATAATTGTTCCACAATATCAAACTTCTTACCTTGGTCAGTAGTGAATGGTTTATTTTGAGGTTGAATGGTTGGTTAGATGATAGGTAAAGTGGTAGATGGCTATGAGCTTAGGATAGTAATATTTAACCTCTGATTTGTGATTAGATAATCAAGATTAAATACTAGACCATTATTGTTAACTGATGCTAGGAATGGTGTGGGACTGGACAAGATAAATTTTAGTTGCCAATGCACTTATATGTGGTCACATGGCAATAATGAGTTATCGCTATAAGATCCAAAAGCGGAAGTCCTAGTTTATTGATTTGCATGTACGCACTCCTAGGTCAAAGAAGGATTATCCATGTGATTTGATTGAATATTCTTGTTTAGCAATGGTCTAGGTTGATTAGTGTTTGGTTTGGGATTGATGGAGATGGTATTAATGCTACCCCCTACAATATGACCTACAACCTTATTGTAGTCATATCCAAATACATGGTAGGTTTAGTAGTTGTTACCATTCTGACCTCATTTTTTTACATTATTCTATCATTGTGGGTTCAACTGCTGATTTTGTTGATTCTACTAGTTCAACCTTTTATTCTGATACTATTGATTTTGGTGCTACACTAGTTGTTGTTAATTATTCTATTGTTGTTGATTGTTATATTGAGGAAAAGGGTTTTGATAAATCCCAAGAGTTTTATTGGAAGTGGAAGCACCATTTTCCAATGTTATCTCCCCATTCTTTAGTATATTCTAAATTAAATGCTTGATTTGGACACATCTTCATAGATTATGCCCATTGATCTGATGATAGTCACAAATTTCACTTTCACAGTACCAATTAGGATAAGGAATGCCTTGCAGATAATGTTTTGGTATGGGCCAACTAATTATATTAGTGGTAGAAAGTTTCAAAATATAGACTCAATACGTTCTCCTAGATCACTAAAGACATGATGTGCAGGGATGGTTCTTCTAGGAGGAGGGGTTTTCAATGGTAAAGGCTACTATATTTATTATGCATGTTTTGGTTGTTACACTTGAAACATTAGTTAGAGAGGTTTTTGAGTAGGATTAAGCTAAAAAGGTGGTAAAAATGATGTCTACATAGTTTTGACATGATGATATTTGGTTACTCCATTTTCCACAACATTCCTATTATGGTTGAATTGCTTTGATCTTTCATGGTTATTGGCCTATGCTGATTATGATGCTTGCATTTGATTGGGGTGTTGGTCATTTCATTGATTGGTGCCTTGATTTTGATTAGTTTAATTGAGCTTGATGACTCCCTTATTGATGAGTTCCCTCTCAATTAACAAACCTTTATCAATGATCTCTTTGAACGTATGCACACATTGCAATTCCAGATGATAGGCTATCTCACTATGCAAATTTTTAGTAAACACAGTGGCTAATTATTTATTTGGTAAATTATGGGTGAAATGGCTTTCAAGGGCTCTCCATCATTGTAAATAACTTGTCAAACTCTCCCTAGCTTTTTTCTTTGCTTGTGTCACGTCTACTAATGAAATCTCATGCTTGAGATTATAAGAAAAGTGATGCACACATTTATCAAAAAGATCATCAAAGTCCATTACTAAATTCTTAGGAAATGTCAAAAATCATTCCAAGGCTTGTCCAACCAAGCTAATTGGAAATAATAGCAAAAGGTGTATGTTGTTATATGTTGTTGGTTGACATGTGACAAAGAATTTGATCAAATGAGCATTAGAATCACTTTTCCCTTTGTATTTATAAAATTTGGGTGGTTCGTATCTTGAAGGAAATGGTATCTAAAAATACTACATGTTGAATGGATAAGAACACATGCCATCTAATTTAAACTTTTTATTTTGCTTCCCCGCTTGAATGGTAGTAATTGCATCCTTCATCTATTGCAATTTTCGGGATAGGAAAATGGAAGGGATATTGGTTTGAGGGAGATTTTGGGTTGGATAGATGGTTGGGAGGTCACAAGTGGAACACTTTTTCCAAGATATTATGGAGATACCTATTGGGGTATATTAGTTTGGTTGGGGAATGGACCAGGAATATGCATATGTGGATTGGGATGTAATTGAAATTGCACATTTGGCTATGTGATATTATGGTTTGGGTTGGTGATAAAGGTTTGACCTAGGGGATTTTGTGGTTGGGATGGAGGGATATAATTATACTATGCCTATTGTGGTTCAAAAGGTACATGTTGCCAATTAATCAAACCTTATTATTGAGTGGGAACTTGTGGACTAAGACCATGTCTTTAGATTTGTGTCACATTTTAAACCAATGGTTGTCTAGTAGGTACCTGAGAAACATGAGGACCTCCTTGTTGCATTAATCCTTGTAAGGAAGTGAAAGTAGGTTATAGATTTGACATTTATCATTGACCAATATTTTGACACGATTGACTAGTCATTGCTTGGTTTTAGAATGGCATATTAGTCTGTGACTAAAGAGGTATGTTTGTCATTGCTTGGCATGGTGGAATCTTTTTTTCCCATGATTAAGGTGGCAATATACTCATCCTTTATTGCATTGATACACTAGACTATGTCTACTATTGTGGAATACTACTCACTACATATTAAGGGGGAGTAGGATTCATCACATTCTATCATTGAGGTGTGATATTAGTTGGTGTTTGATTACCTAACCCCATAGGTTGTATAGTTGAGGAAGAGTTGGTTGAGGCTAGGGTGTAGAAATTCCTATCCCTTAGTATGATGACTTATTCATAGGAATAATTATAGGCACATGTTGTTGGCTAGTTGTTTATGCATTAGTACCACTTTGGTCAAGATTTGACGTTGTTTACACATTGTCCACTACGTTTGGCTCACTATTTAGTGTAGAAGCTAAAGACAATTTTGCAATAACTGGCATATGCATCAAGTTATCTATCAAAACATTTTGTATAAATGGGTCAAAATTTGGATTCTCTTGTCTAGTTAACTATATCATCACTCTTGTTGAAGGAACTATGTCAATGAGAGGCTTACTTTCCATGTTCATCTACTTGAAATCATGTGCTAGATTCAAATATATTTGATATGCTATCTGCATTTGGTTAAATATCTCTTCCATGATGTTTTTACTTTGATTAGATATATTAGAATCTTGATACGTTGTTTGGACTAGAGCCATAGGATTTCTAAAAGAATCCTGTTGATCGTAAATGATATTATGGGGCACTCTAACTAGACTTGGTAAATTTTCATGGGGGAATTCTTTTGGAAAGTTGGCCCCTACTTCTATGGCTCTAACCAAAATTTCATCTTTATTCTCTAAAAATTGTCACTCAAACAAAAATGGATCATACATGGAAGGCGTATTAGTAGAATACAATTGTTGAAGTATTGGTTCATCCACTATAGGTATTGTAGCTAAGTATTGCATGGTTTATTCTTGGTCTTATTCTATGTAAAGTGGTGTGTTAACCAAATAGTTAGCTAACTGATCTTGGCTTTGAGCCCTTGATTGAGTATTATAAGAGGGATAAGAATTCATCTCATAAGTAATATTATCTGCATAGGGGTCTTACACCATTTATTCCTATAGAACTACATTACTAATCCTTGAATTGTACATGAGTCTACTACGAGTGTATGAATACATGTTGGGATCCATCGTCAATGCTTGAGATAAAAGGTCAAAGAGTTATACAAAATCAAAAAAGGAAAATGTCTAAAATAGATGATGTTCCAACTTGGTCTAGATTTTTCAAAAGGATCAATAGGTTTATGCAAAGATTTGTGAGGAAACAAGTTAGCATAAAGTATCTAATGTTTCACTATTCACACAATATTAGCAACTAAATGGACCAAAAATTAGAATGCCAAACTCTAGGGTCAAAGTGTTTCAAATCAGTCTAATCTAAGAATTTAAAAGCTGCTAGGTCTTTTGGCCAAACATGACATCAAAAGCTAGGCTCAAACAAGGCATGCACTAGGACTTTTGGCCAAATGGCATCAAAATCTAGACTTTGAAAATAGATGAAAGTTTTAATCTAAAAAATTTGAAATACTTCTAACAAACACTAGGCAGTCGATTCTTGGACATGAAATTGATCAACTAGGTATAAGGTATGAAACAAAAGGCAATTTAGCAATAGTTTATTTTCTCATAAATAATGATATTAAACTTTGCTCTTTTGATAAATAGGCTAGATAAAAGTGAATAGTATAATTTTTTAAGACAAAAGATCACAAAAGTACACTCAGATTGGTCTAAAAATGTAGGAACAAATTTGAAACTCTATGCAAGAAGGTCTATAAAACAATATTTGAAATGTTTTGGGTAGTGTAATGATGCTATACTACCCAAAAAGGTGTGATAAAAAGGTTTGATTCAAAAAAATTCTAAGGCAAAGATGTTTTGCAATAATTTTGGCAGCATAACAATACCTTTCTTGACTCAAAATGTTATGGTGTATAGAATGAAAGTGCAAGTGTTTAACAAAAAATGTATTAAGTCTATCAAGTGATGATAATGATTATGAGTCTTAAATGACCTTCAGCCTAAATTGGAAATTAAACCTAAGTTACCTAAAGTTTAGTGCAAATGGTGAACCCACTCAACATATCAACTCTATGAAAGTGTAAAGGTGTAATTTTTAATTTAAATTATAAGTGGACTTAAACAACTTTGGTAAAGGTCTAGATTCAATTGGGAAACATAACTACACCAAAGTGGATGATATGATTCTCAATCTTTTGATGAATTTTGAACAAGGCAAATGGATGATCTGACATGGGTAGCATAATGCCTCTTTGTTCAAAGGAAAATTTGGACTATGTGTTTGGTTTGGATTATTTGTTTACACCAAGTTTTGACTCTAAACAAGACTTTAATCTAGGAAAAGACTAACTAATTAACCATTCTTAGATCCTAAACTAACAAGGTTGCTTGGTATTGTTGGAATCTATCAATATACATCATTTGAGAGGATTTTAAGTTCTCATCCAAAAGTAAATTCACATTATATAGTAGGGTTTTTACACCCCCCCTTCTCTCAAATGATAATACTTGGACATGGACCTTGAGGTGCACCTTGCACTAACAATACTTCTGCAACAAGTGGGGATTTGTCTAAGATCTAACAAGTTTTCAAATGATCTAGAGGAATCAATTACACAATGACTTTCACACCAAATAATGAAAAATAAAAGCATAGATTTTGGGTTCATATCACTTGGCTTGTTGTTAAAAGGTCTAGTCCTTTTTGTAACCACTACATCTTATTGTTCAATTAGTGTAGTGTGATGTCCAAAATGCCACTACGTCCCATGTGCAACTCCAAAGGAGCCAAATGAAGTCAATGCCGAGAGATGAAACCTTGGGTCAAATATTCCCTAAAGAACTTGTGGGAGGTGATTAAGTCCCCCTCACAAGCCAAGATGTATAAAAATAAAGAAAGCATGAAAGTATAAATACTTTAGGGTCATTTTCAAGGTCACCCAAAATTTGACAAGTTTTTTGGGAGTGCTTTAGATGACTTTATTTCTAAGCCTTGGACTAGGCTACTTGAAATAGGAATGACACTCTTGATTCCAAGGGTTCCCTATAGGGGACAAATGGAAGAGCATATATGAAACATTCCTCTTTTTTCCAAACAATTAATCTAATCAACTATTTCAAACAAGAATTGACAAGTGTGTTTAATTTTAAACTCAAATGAAATGTTTGGTGGTGTTCATTTGACCCCTTGGTCTTAGTTGTAAACTTTGAAATTTTTTTACCAAAAGCACCTAAATTATTTATTAAACACCGAAACAAAATTTCTAATCAAAATTTAGGCATGTAAAGGTGATTTAAACATGTTTTGAGCAAAAAACTCACTTGGTCCTACAAAAAAATTGTTAGCATGTCCTTTAGATTTAAAGCCCTTTAGCATTATTAAAACTTGTTAGTTAGAGGGATGAAGCATGGAATCCATCATGGCATCTAATAAAATAGGAAAAACATGATATGGATCATGCCATTGCAATGATAAAAAATCAATCAAACAACAAACACATAAGTATTTTTTGAAACAATAAACTTTGAAAAATTAGGTTTTGAGTCTATGTTTTTGGAAAAACATAGTGACCAATGTCGGTTAATACCATCGATGTTGGTTATGGCTAATTGAGATTTAGCCGATGTCAGTTCTGCTAACCAACATCA
This sequence comes from Torreya grandis, assembly GCA_037957365.1. Taxonomy (NCBI): domain Eukaryota; kingdom Viridiplantae; phylum Streptophyta; class Pinopsida; order Cupressales; family Taxaceae; genus Torreya; species Torreya grandis. The sequence goes on from JARHVA010002052.1 coordinate 1,441,393, forward strand.
GTTAAGCTAGGTAATTGATTTTGGTATTTCTATCGATGTCGGTTACTGTGTAAAAACTATGGCAACCAAAAATGGAAAAATAAAGTTAGAAAATTAATTTTCAATAGTTTTAAGATCTCAAATAAATATTTTAGAGTTTAAAAAGGATCTCATTCATGTGTGGGATGCATCTAGTCCCACCAGTCATGCCATTATGTGATCTAATAATTTGACTCAAGAGAGGATGGTTAGCATAGTGTTAGTTCTAAAATAATAAAAAAATAAAATAAACACACTAATAGTATAACATCTCTAGGCTTAGACACTAGGGAGAACTTAGTTAACACAAGCAAATTACAAGCACAACTAAAAAGCAAAGGATCAAATGCAAGAGTTCCTTTACCTTCCTTGGATGTTCCAAATGCCTTTGTAGTAGTGGTTTGCTCAGCTTATGCTCCTAAAGTTGTCAGCAATGGAAGCTTGGCTAATTCCATCTCTCCTTGAAACATTTGGCTTGTGGTTTGGCTTGGCTTGTTATCAATTTGGCATGGTAACACTAGTTGCATGAAGCTTTTGGAATCAATCCTGCATTATAACTTTGCACAAATTAAGCTTAGAAATGATGTTGTAAGGCCTCCAATTTATAGATTTTTGGATTTGATCATAATAAAAATCAACCATCCATCTCAAGATTGAGATGTGTGGTTGAGGGTTAATTAAATTTTTGGAATTAAGTTTATAATTATCCTCATCATGACCTTGGAAGAAGGGGCAATTAAGAGGCATGGAGGGCATGAATCCTGATATTTATGGCATTTGTGGCCTAGGGATGTCTTCCTCAAAAATGAGGTCACCTAATGATGAAAATATTCAATATTCATTTACAAAAATAGGTATTTAACAAGTTTCCATGAAATTATTAATTATGCATTTATTTGGGTTAATTAGCTCTTAAGCATGTTTAAGCACTTTATGCACAAATTACTCAGATTGATCAGAATGCCTTATTATTAGTCCTAAATTTGACTGGATTAGAATTGGAAGTAACTTTTAGATGCATTGGATTCATATTCCCATTTAGGATGTTTCCAATAACAAATAAAAAATGCATGAGTCTTGTGCAAAATATTTTATAGGAAAGAGTAGTCTAGAGCATGTGCATGCAAAATTGGCATTTTGACTCAAAATGAACTGATCAAAATTAGCTTGCCCATAAATTACATTGCCCCATTTAGGGATACCCTATCCAAGTTGGCACTTGAATATATCATTTTCACATCATTTTGCATGTTTTAGTGTTTTTAGGACAAATTATGCATTTTGGGTAGAAATTGGCTAAAAGTCTGATTGGAGGTTATCGGTGGCTAGTTTTTGGTGTTTACACACATTTCATTCTTCCCTCTATTTCTTGGAACTACTCACATTTTAGAAGGTAAACAAAAGGGTGTGTGTGCTTTAACATCCCTTACATCTTGACAACTTGATTGCATATTTTAATCATGATCTTAGGTAATTTTTATTATTTTTTAATTTTAGGGTTTGTATTTATATATATTTTATGTTTAGGGTATTCAAATTAAATTTTAATTTATATCACATTGCTTGAAGAAATATTTATTTTTATAAATATAGATACAAAATGTGATGAACCCATTGTCTGAAGAAAACTTTGAACAAAACCATGATTAAAACTCCTAAAAATTTTGACTTCTTAGAAGGAGAAGATCAATTATATGAACAATGTAATTTAAAGTGACAATAATTTTAAATTATTAGCAATAGTTTGTGTGACTCCTTTAGTCATAGTGCAAGAAATTCTCTTACGACTACATTGGAGACCATTTTCAATGAAGTGGAAAATGTCACTTCCCAACTTGATGTAATGTTGCATCAAAGAGAGGTGTTGAAAGAATATTAATTTGATAAATTATCATATGATGACATTAAAAAAAAATAAAACAAAATAAGCAGTGCGTGCTTTATTTTTTAATCCTTGAACCAAAAAACCACCCCCAACAAGTTGTAAACACATTATCATTGATTGGTATGTTAATTTTGAGAATAAAAAAAAATTTTGGGGTAGGTGGTAGATGTTTCATGAACCTCTATGTAATAATAATGAGGTTCCATTATATTTATTTATAAAAACTATTGTGAGTTTATTCTATATAAATCCTAAATTATTTCGACATGAAGGCCTCCCAAGGTAGGGGAGGTGGGTCCTAATTTGATAGAGTTGATGTCATGTGGGACCAAAACTACCAAAACCAAGTTTAGATAAATAAAATGAAAATAACACATACTTATATCAAAAAATTAATACATTGTAATACACATATGGGAAATATTTAGTTAATTATTGGTCTCACACATGTTATGATTAACCATGGAATACATACACTGAGGAGTTATATATAGGCTACAAACGGTGGTGCATATAGGAGTATCCATCCTGATTTTGTTTCTCGTATCCCTTATAATAGTAGTAATATATCTATAAATCATCCTATAATTCATGTATATTGTTGCACATTATGTGGGAGGAAGTGTATTAGAACTCATGTTCAGGTTAGATAGGGGTTACATATGCAAATCTAATAAATACACCTATGGATACTAGGTGTACATTTGTATAGAACACTAGTATATAGCATTATATGCCATCTATAATTTTTTTACCATATCTACACACTAGTTAATAATAGTATATGCCATCTAATTTTTTTTTTAACACCTCATGACACTAGCATGCCAGAGTATATGTCATATGTAGTTACTTTAGGATGTTAGGACACTAGTATTATAGAGTATATGCCATTTGTATTTTTTTCAAAACATCATGACACTATCATGCTAGAGTATATGCCTAATAAAATTGATTCACCAGCTCCCATAAATACATGACTAGTTATGTAGGGATTATCTGCTTCACCATTGTATTTGATACACATTTTTAATTAATTATAACTTGTTTATGTATGTAAAGGAATATTAAGTTTATATTTTATCATATGATTACTTAATAGACTAATATTTTGTTTGTTTCATATGTTCCTTTTATATATGATCATTGATATCCTAGGTACCCCAATTGGCTTATATTCTATTATTGAGTTTGTAATTAGCATTGTAGTACCCTACAGTCAAGTTGGGAAAGTAAATTACATTGAGTTTTTATATTCTTTAAATATTTTGTATAAACCATAGTTTTAGTACATAAGGAATAATTTTTATCTCTTTCTATCCTCTTTCACTCTCTCTTTATGTACATAAGGAATAATTTCAATTTATCTTAAAATATGTATAGTTTTACTTGATTCGTAATTGACCTTTTACATTTGTTGGTTCTATAGATGATGAGAGATGTTATGGGTACCTTGCATAGATTATAACACCATTTGAATGGTGTTTTAATTTCATCCCAAGATGTAGTATCTCTCCAATAGCATTTGAATCAGAGATAGAGACTGGGGAGAACACATAGTATAATTAATTTTTTAACTTCATGTAATGATACTCTATGTCACATTTATATTTTTATTCACATATATATCTAAAACTATATGTATGCTACATATAATTATCCATCTTGAATATATTCATGGTCACGTAACCCAAAATAGCTATTTAAAAATTTTGTTTGTGGCAACTCTATCATTTTCCATATATCATTTTAATGCATTAATATTTATATTTTATATGTTGTGTAGGCCCACAGTGTCCCGATATTGTGAAAAATACATTTGGTCCTTCACATGCTGAGATGAGATTTTATCCCCTAATGAGTAATGTAACACCCCTAGTTCTATATTTATGGTGATGATGCACAATTTATTTGGATACAATAAGTATCATAAGAGCTAGTTGTTGTGCTAGGCATAGTTGTCAACATAATATATTTTGTATGTTGATATGTACCACATTGTATGCCTATATGACACATTTTATATATGTATAATATGGTCTATATTGTATCCCAATATGGCTTATTTTTTATGGCATTATGATAATATTTGTATATACACACATACGTTTTGACATATCTATGTGAATCATAAACTATTATAATTTGTCTATACATATTTTATTTGTATATGTAATTATTATTTTTTGTTATTTTTACATACATTTTATCCTTCTCAAAATTATTCATAAATGAATAAGTTTTCAATCATGGTTGTGTCAATGAATAAATAGTTCAAATGTTTAGCTTTCAAGAAATTGATATACTAATGTTAGGATGAACACAATGAAATTATTTTGTTTTGCACATATGTGTTATGATTGTTGATATATATTATTGTTTCTTAGCATTATCTTAAATTTAATTAAAGAAATAAATTATATTAATGTCCATAAATGACCAAAAGTAGGTCCATGGGACTGAAGGAAAAAACCACTAGTAATAGAAAGTTATAGAATAAGAGAACCAAAGAAATAAAGTACAAATACATTTTTATTTTTTATATCATTGGAATAACTTTCAATTATGTATTTTAATATCCATACAATTAATAGATCATTTACTAATCATATAAATTTCAACAAATAGAATATCATCACACCAACATATCACTTAAACATGAATCTTAAGCATTCAAATGATGTACAAGAGAGATCACCTTGTCCCTAATTATATGAAAGATAAATGAAGATCATTCTTAAGTATTAAATCTACAAAAAAAATAGTGGCATTCAACAAGATTCAAGCCTTGACACACATAATTAATAAGAATTCATATCAAATCACAACATAGGATTATATTCATCACAATTGTTAATATCTCATGTATTCATAACATGTACATATAACTATTAAACTTTTCATTATAATAACCTTAATTAAAAAATAATAAACAACTGTAGCCTTCCTTTCTCAAGAGCATTATCTCAAAAATGTAAATTAACAACATATATAACCATCTATCTCTAACTCTCAACTATGAAAATATATCTTTGGGAGGGAGGAGGCAAAGTCAAAACTTTCATTTATATAACTATAAATCCACTTCCTTTGCCTGATATCATACATTTATAGTTTGATATTATAAACACATGAGTATGATGGATTTAGTTTTATTCTTAGAATGAGATCAAAATAAAATAAATAAAAATCTAAAACCCAAGCGTATGTCCTCAAATTGGACAAGGATAAGGAAGAGATAAAAAATGCATAAAGAAGAAAAAAACACCCTAATTTTAGCTTCATCTTTGGATGTCTCTAGATTTTTAGCATACAATTTTGTTTGTCCTGGTTGTAGAGCTTGGAGTCTTCATCAATGTCATGGTGTAATTCTTGTGGTACTTCCCTTTATACTATGCATGTTTTGATGAAGATTTAAATAAATAGATGAATCTTTTGAAATATTTTGGTAGAGTAAGTTTTCACCCAAAAAAGGTATCTATAATATTAAATGAGCCTTGTATTTATATAATTTTTAGATTGATTTCGACCGTCAAATGATGATCAAGACATGTGGTTAAAATTTAGTCCAATTTGGAGAGTTATTACCATTAATATTTTGGATATAGTTTATAGTAATTATAAATGGGTTTACATTTTCTAATGTTTTCTTGAATTTTTCAAATGTTTGACAACTTTTCATGTGATTTCATGATTCTACATATTTATAGTGACTTGTCATGTGAATGAAAGAATAATTCGATTTATGAACTAATAAAAATAGGTAATTTAAAAAAGCTATATAATTTTCCATTAGAGGAAGATTAGGTTAATGAAAAAACATTAATAAAATTAATTATAAGTGATGTAATTTTTTAAATTTGAATAAGGATTCCACCTAATTGGTCTAAAACATCACATTCAAAGTTAAAAATTGACTCCACATGAATGAGAAGAAGCTTATAATTGGATGTAGTGTATTTCCCAATCAAGGATGCCCCAATGTATTTCATAATATGTGTGTCAATTGTGTGGGAAAATTTGGGTGTTTCAATGATTTCAATCTTGATTTATGTGTTGTCTCAATAAATTGTTTTTATTGTAAATTTGACACAAAAGTGATAAAAATTGAGTGTCTACATTTTGATCCTATTCAAAAGGGAGTTGAAAGACACAAATGAAGCAACAAATTTTCAAAGAATAAAAATACATTAAAAATATTTTATAATTATTGAAGAATGATTTGTTCATGTTTTGTTGATTTATATTCACTTTTCTAAAGGAACAAGTTCACATTAATGTCGTCAATGATGTATAGACTTCTCATATTGATTTCAACCATCGAATGGTGATTAATATGTGTGGTTTAAATTTAGTCCAATTAATAGAGTTAATGACATTAATTTTTTGGATACATTTTTCATTAAAGAGGCATGCGTTTGCATTTTTATATTTACTTTCATTTATGCAAATGCTTGACAACTCCTCATGTGATGTCATGATTATAAATACTTAAATCCATTTACCATTTTAATGGAGGAATAATTTAATTAATGAATTAAGAAAATAGGTAATTCCAAAAATCTATGGAATTTCTTATTAGAGGAATATTAGGTTAATTAACTTAATGTAAAGTAATGTGACTATTGAAATTTTAATAAGGATTCAACCTAATTGTTCCAAAATTTCACTTACAAAGTTGTAATTTGACTTAGGATGATTTAGATGAAGTTGATGGTTAAATATAATGCATTTCCCTAATAAGGGATGTCCCAATGCATTTTGAATATGCACATCAAGTGTGTAAGAAAATTTAGGTGTTTTAGTGATTCCAACCCTGATTAGTGCATTGTTACAAGAAATCATTCTAATTGTAAATTTGACATGAAAGTGGAGTGTCTACATTTTTCCTTTGTTTGAAAGGGATTTTTAAAACACAAATGACACAATCAATTTTCAAATAATGAAAAAGTAATTAAAATAATTTTATAATGATTGAGTAATGGTGTGTTCACTTTTTATTGGTATTTGTTTAATTTTCCAAAAAATGATCTCACACCGATGCCTCAAATGATTTTTTGGATACCCAAGATGTCCGCTCAAAGGATTGGATAAAAAATATATTTTTTGGATTAGTCTTCAAAAGGAATGAAATGGGAAGGTAGAGTGGGGTAAAAAATAAAATTGGGATCTATGAACTTACCCTTAGGGGTGAAAATGGATTTTTTTCACCCTTGCCTATTGAAAACTTGTGCTTTAGATTTGTACGTGAGATATTTAATCAAAATGGTGTGCATTCCACAAAAGAAGCATCTTGGGGAGTGAGTCTATGAGTATAGAAGACCAGATGTGAATGGGCACTCAATAAGTACCTTTGTTATTTTTTTAAAATTTAATTAATTTAATGCTAGGTAAAAGTAGGAATATTAGTGAAAGCATCATTTTAAAAACACATAAAAATGGTAAATTACACATATAAATATTGATATCACTGATAAAATGGTTATATCACCTTGAAATCAATGATATCATGACCAAATCCATGATATCTCCAAAATGGATCAGAAATGCTGAAATAGTGAGAACATATAATTGGGTGAAATTCACCTAAATAATAGGAAAGTGATGAAAATAGTGATAAAACCCTATCAAACAACAATATTTCCCTAAAAAACAATGATAATGTGAAAATGACAAAATATCTATGAAACATTGATAACGTGTGTCAAATGGTGATATCACCTTGATAAGCTGTGAGAACACCATGATAAAAAATGATAATTCCAAAATGGCCAAAGAGATAAGAAATAATGAGAACACCATGATAAACAATGATAATGAAAAAATGGTGATATCACGTTGGGAAATGGTGATAATGCCTTGTTAAACACTGATATCACCAAAATTGGTAGAATTGCCTAAGTGGCAAATGGACTAAATGAGAAAAAGTGGTTTCTATGATGTGAATGTCAATTTTTTTTTAGATAGGCATTATGATTGATTTGATGTTAAGATATTAATTTTGATGATATAACTTGATGTTAGTTTTCTATATAGATATTTTGATGTAGTGTGTTGACATATTTGTGATTGGAAAGAATGAATATTAGTATTGATTTATCACAAATGATGATTGCATGTATTTTGATGGCTATAATTATGGATGGAGGAGACATTGATGTTCCTGGAGATAGTGAGATTGTATCACATTTCATAGATGCCTATTATTTGAGTAGATAGAGCCTACATTTTAGTACTAGCTAAGTACTAACATTTAGAGATTATTACCTTTCATTTTTATATTAGAGAGGTGACAATTACACTAGAGGATGTTTGTCATATAATCTACATTATTATCTAGGGATATAGGATTCACCATATACAACAAGGATGGTTAGCAATGATAGAGGGCCATATATGTATCACTATTTAAGGGTTAGTTTTTTATATAGATGCACTGGAGGTCTAACTTTCCATCCAGATGGAGCACAACCATTAGTTGACAAGGAGGTAATTTTGATGGATATTGTCAGTGGCATATTTTTTACTGATAAGAGTGGTTGATTATTTCACATAGGCCTAATAAGAGTGATCTGAGACATGATATACTTGAATACATGATTTTTCGAGGCCTAATAAAATTGGCCCAACTATATATATATATATATATATATATATATATATATATATATATATATATATATATATATATATATATATATATATATATATATATATATATATATATATAGACACACACACACACACACATAATGGCCTATCATCAAGTTAGGAACATCATAATATGCACATTCCTTCAGATACTTACCTAGGAGCACATTGTGATTGAGTGACTAGTGGGGGAGAGATGACATTAGCAACCATAGGATCTACTAGCCTACAACTTGTATTTGATAGGGGAGGGATAACAAGGCCGTATGGGATATGTTTATTTATATCTATGGGTGATTGATGAGATAGTTGATGGATATTTGATTTGGCACCCATACATGCATATTCATTTTAGCTAGTGAGAGGATGGACATGTGACACATTACATGACCACTCCTTGTGCTATACCCTTAATCTTTAGAATGTATTTTGATATGTGTGGCTGACTTGTGGCTTACATACCTCTTTTATATTATTATTACATTTATCTATGTTCTTAGTTAGGTTGGCCTATGAAATAACCATGGCTAAATAGACTATATATAAGAGGTAGTGGTTAATCTTTGATTATCATGTTAAGTATTCTCATATTAGTAAATTATTGTGGAGGTTTCTACCTCAAAGTGGATTTTTTATATTATCTAATATTTTTCTCTACTATAAATTTTTTTTATGTGATCTCTCATATTTTTATATTCTGTGTGATATAAATTCATTTTTTGCAAACATCTAATTAATTTCATTACAAGTGGTATCAGAGCTTCTATTTAGGCAAGTTTATTGCAATGTTTTTTTAGATCTAGTGAGGCGTGACTTCTGTGAGGGAAAGGAGTGAAAAAACATAACTTGCAATCCAGAAAGAATTTTTTTTCTCAGCACAATATTATTCAAAATGCTTTTTTGAAAAAAAATATTTAAAAAAAAATTTCTAAAATTTATTTTTTTGCCTTACATAATTGTAGTCATTGGATTCATCTCAATGAGATGATCGCAACGGTATATTCCATTGGTACACTTTTTTATGCCAAATTTTTTTACCCTAGTACATAAAGGTAGTCATTAGATTCATCTTGGTGAGGCGATCACAATGGTACCATCCCTTGGTGCACTTTTTTTAGGGAAAAAACCCTCCTTAGGGTTTGTATATGGCTGATCCTTCTACATAGGGATGAAAAGGGGGGAAAGAAACTCCTAAGACTCCTTTCTACCAGTGACATGGAATCTAGAAATTTAGATCCATTGATTTCTCAACTTTAAGCTGACATAAAGGGCTTGGTGTGGCATGATGCCTTTTATTGTAGTTCAAACTAATGTTTTGGGGATGCATAGAGAGATTAAATGGGGTTCACAATCAATTAAATTAGATCACTACTTCATTGGTTGCTCTTTCATCTTAGTTACAATCAAACAACCCTCCACTTCATCATTTAGGTCCTCCTCTCAACACTAATAACTACAATTCTAGTATGAAACCAATGTTGCCTAAAGTGGACATGCATAATTTTGATGGTAAGGATCCTCTCACTTGAATTACCCAACTTGAGAATTTATTTGATCTGCATCAAACTCCTAGATCTCAGAAGGTGATAGTGGCATCTCTATATCTAGATTCATTTGGTATCACTGTTATGTGCTCAAAAGAAAAATAATTGTGCTCCTATTACATGGTCTATTTTCACTAATGATTTATTGGCTCATTAACAAAATAATGTCTTTGAGAACTACTTTAGCTAGTTAGCCAAACTATGGAAAATGGAAATTGTGAAGGATTATATTCATTAGTTTTAGAATCTATCCTTACAGGTGGAAGACATCACCGAGGAAAATTTGACTGATCTATTTTTGAGTGGTCTCAAAGATAGCATCCAATTGGAGGTTCAAATTTTTAACCTAGCATTTATATCAAAATCTATTCATATGAGCATGCATGGATGGAGGAAAAAGAGATGGTCAAATAGAAAACCTTCACTACTAGTCATGATCACACCTTTTTAACATCATCATATCCTCAACCCACTAGACTGACACCTCGACAAATTGAGGAGAAAAAAGATAAAGGGTTGTGTTATGGTTGTTATATAAAATGGATCAAAGACCATCATTATGTTCAAAAGAAGTTATTTTACATCTAAGGTGCCAATGAGGATGACAATGATGAGGAGGCACTTGGTGAGGATGAAGAAGGTCCTAAGGAGGAATCTAAAGACTCTCAGCCTACTATTTCTTGTCATGCCCTTTTAGGTATTAGTACTCCCCAAACTCTTAAGGTGGTGGGTTCAAAAAAAAATAGAAGGTCACTATTCTGATTGATTCCCATGAATTCACAATAGAATGATATTTACCTAATCACATGTAGAGGTAGTTTGGGTGAGAGTAGGATGTACATGATGTGCCAAATTATTTTGCATACGTGACATGGTAGATAAGTGAGAAGATGCCTCCCATACCTATATCAATAATAGTTTGGATCCTATTAACATTACATCTAGTTTCATTGGCATATGAGGGAGGGAAAATAAATGTATGGGTTACTAGTATGTATGCATCTTGGTGT